>VYZT01049402.1:0-10165 GCA_013400735.1 Pomatostomus ruficeps
TCTTAATTACAGCTAATTCAGCCGGAGATAAACACAGCCAGGAATGCCCGTGAGGGGAGCTCAGGAAATCCCTGCACCACTCCAGCGGGGCACTGGTGCCACCTGTGCCTCCAAGGTGTCTCCCCAGCACACCTCGCACCAGTTAATTCAGGAATTTAAACTTCCAGAGGTCAGAAAAGCATTTGATTCTTTGGGAAGTCTCCAAGCACCGGCATGAAACTGGGATTTACAATAAAATTGTCTTTCTGATGGAAGAGGAGTGGCTGGAGGCTGTGGCATCTCCAGAGGCAGAAAAGCGCCCTGCCCTGGCACAGGGGGACTTTTCTGGATTTTCTGTGGATTTTCCTGGATTTGCTGTGGATTTTCCCACAAAGGGATGAGTTATTCCCACCTCATCCTGCACAAGCGGGATCACACTGTCCCCACCCCTCATCCCACCTGTGTCCTGTGGAAGTGCCCAGCCCTGCCCAGATTGTGCCCAGAGCCTGCGGGGTCTCCTCCCTGGGGCTGTCCCAGAGCTGTGCAGGCACAATCCCGTGCCCTGTGCCCTGGGATGGCCCTGCTGGAGCAGGGAGGTGCCACCGGGTGTGATCCCTTCCAGCCTGAGCCATCCTGTGAATATCCCAAACATCCTCGAGCGGAACAGATTCTTTATCCTGATCCCGAAACCTTTTTCTACAGAAAAATATTAATATTCCAACTCTGTGTTCCTTGGCTCTGCCCTCTGAGTGCCCTGGAAGGGTCTCTTCACCCTGGGAGGTGAGAAAATCGAACTCACTGATGTTTTTCACCATCGTTCTGTTGGGCGAGGAGCTTTTGCTGCAAACCTTGGGAGCTTCTGCCCGGGGAGCAGCACGCTCAGCTTGAGGAATTTGGGAGGAATTCTAAACTTCCTGGTGAGGATCTTAGCCCTGATTTCCGATTTAGCTTGGGAATATTTGTGCTTGCACCTTTTTGTTGCAGATATTTCTCCTCCAGCTTAGCAGGTCTGAAATGCATAACCACTTAATTCATAGGAGTTTGGTGTTTGGACTTTTGTGCTGGGAATAAACCAGAATTCCAGCGTGGCTGCTGGTGGTGGGCACGGGAAGGACTTGGTTGCTTGATTTTACCTGTTTTTTTTTGTTTCACTACGTATTTTTGGCATTTCTTTGGGAGTTTGGAGTCTTGTTGCTCTGTATTTAGAAAAAATTGCGTCCAGTTTGTCTCATCTGCTTTGCTGCACTTGTGTGTGCTCGCTCCACCCGAGGGGTCTGGCACGGGGAATTAGCCAAGAGATTCCCAAAAGCGATCCCAGGAATGCTGCAAGTAGTTTTCTAAGCAGAACAATGCATTTTTTAACACGTTCCAATGCAAATCCAGAAGATTTTGGCTTCCTGGCCCAGGAAGGTGTCCGGGACGTTGAAATCAGATGGTCTTGAAGGTCCCTTCCAACCCAAACCATGGTGTGATTCTGGGCCTGAAATTTGGCAGGGGATTTTCCACGCTGGGATTTCACCTTCCTGGCAATTGGGAATGATTGAAGGTGTTTAACTGCACGGAACTGAGAGGCACGGCTGCCCTGTCACCATGAGGTGACGGCTCTGCTGGGCTCCGGGAGGGGACATTTGAATCCCTTTTCAGCGTTCACCTCGTGATGAGCGCGCCGGGATCAGCGAGCAGCTGCGGCACACGAGGTTATCCCGCGTTCCCAGCGCGCTCCGTGCTCATTGGATTCCAAAGCCGGATGCATCAGGAGCAAGGTCACCCCCAGGATCTGGTGACAGCAGAAAAAATAAACCCCAGCTGAAGTCATGCGTGGGCAGCACCCCCTGAGAGAGAATTGTGCTTCTTGCCTCAGGTTTGGGGTTCCTGCGGTGACCTTTCACAATTCCGGGCTCCTGGTCGTAGTTTTCCCTTTTCACCCGGAAAATGCCGGAGTTTTGCTCTTTCTCCGCGTTGTCACTGAGGTTTTATAGACCAGGGGAGGTGGTGTGAGGTGAATCTGCAGGAGATCAGTTTGTGAAACGCCCAGGCTGGGAGCGGGGTACGGCGCTGGGATGGAGCCTGCAGTAATTAGGCACCATCTGTTAATTGCAAACTCTTCTTGCACCCCAAGGCAGCTGCCCCCTGCGGCCTCCAGGCCTCGCTCCCTAATCCCGCCAGCTCTGCATTCCCAGAAGGTCGCCGGCGGCCAAAGGCCGGACGCGCACGGGGCCTCTCCGCCCGCCGAATGTCACATTTCATGGAGGGGGTGGATCCTGCTCATCCATTTCCCCTCCGAGCCTTTCTAAAAATACCCGGAACCTTCACAAGGAGCTATTTTGGAGGGATCGTGGTCATGGATAGGCTTGGGAAGCTGATCCTGGCAGGCTTGCACGGGTTGGGTTTGCGCGCTCCTCGTGCAGCGGTGTTGTGGGACGGTTGGACACGGGATAAACAGAGAGCATCGGGATTTTGGGAGCCCCTGGCTTGGGATGCCTGCTCCGAGTGGGTTTATAGGAGGAGGAGAAGTGAGGATATCCTGGTGGGAATGTTGACCTGCGACTGAAGTCGTTCGTTTCAGGCATTTGCAGCTTTTCAGATCTGATTTCACAAAACCTGGCTGGGATTTCTTTCCAGGGACCTTTAGTGATCCTGCCACTTCCAATAAACGCTTCTAGAAACTGTGGATGAGAGAAACTCCTAGGAGGGACTTTTATCTTCCAAAAAACCCTTAAAGACACCAAAATACTGTTTCAAAAAGCCCCACCCAGCCGAAGATGGATAGAAAATGCCCAGCTGTAGCCGGGCGAGCTGCAGCGCAGTGCCAGGCGGTGGCTTTGCCCCGTCAGTAGGGCTGTTTGCCATGCCCCCTGGGAAAGCCGTGCCCGCCGGAGCCGCGCCGGGCTCGGGAGCAGCGGAATGCCGGGCTGGGGAGCAGCGGAACGCTGAGCTGGGGCAGGGGCTGAGAGCTGAGATGGAAGCGCCGCAGGTAAAGGCTGCGCCAGGCGCCCGGAGCTCGCGGGCGGCGCGCGCCGCTCAGGTTTGCACCTCTAAGAAATTTCCGTTTTTTCGCCTCAAAACCTCCAGATACGAAGCCGAAGCTGCCTTCTTTGCCAACCTGAAACTGTCGGATTTCAACATCATCGACACCCTGGGCGTCGGAGGCTTCGGCAGAGTGGAGCTGGTAGGTGCCCTCTCCTTCTTTGTGTGACGCCCCAAAAGCAGCGCTGTTAAAAGGCTTCGTTTGCTCTGTTATTGCACCCCGAGAGCCCCGAGAAAAATGATCTGGTGGGGTTATGTAGCCAAGAAAGCTGCCTCACATCTCCTGGGGGTTAAAAAAATGTACCCAGAAATGCTCTTTAATTAATTAATTAAATAAGTAAATAAATAAATAAAATAAATAAATAAAATAAATAAAATAACAAATATTATATTTTTATAATTATATAATAATAATATATTATAGTATATTATTACATTAAATTACATTAAATTATATTACATTACATTATATTACATTATATTACATTATATTACATTATATTACATTATATTATGTTNCGATCATGTTATTATGTTGTCATGTTGTATTATTAGATTTTATATTATTATTCTATTAATTAATACAATTATTATAGTAAATGATAGATAAATAAATAAATGAAATAGTAAATAAACAAATATAATAATCATAAATGAATAAATAAAATATAGCCAAGAAGGATTTGTGTCCTAGGCTGAGAGAGGAGCCCACATCTCTCTCTTTAAGGGTTTCTGGCATCGATTTATGGCCTTTTAAAAACAACCTGGAGAATTGGGGTGGCTGGCGAGTGCTGGGATTGAAGAGCAACCTAAACCTTGTTTAACCATACCCAGAGTGGCAGCAGAAAGTTTTTCTGCACATTTTTATTCGGGTCTAGGGTGGTTCCACTTGGTTGTCCTCAAAGCGGAACGCTCAGCACCTGAACTGTGACAACCCATCCCAAAGAGGGACTTTTTGGTGTGGGATTGTAGAGAAAAGGCCAAAGCCGAGGCTGCTTTGGGCTCTGCTGGGTTTGGAGCTCTGCGGGCTCCGTTAGGGGAGTGCCGGGGCGGGAGGTGCCCCCTCTGAACACAGAAACTGGGAGGAGGAAGAGGGCTTGGGTTACAGCCCGGGGGACATCGGACACGGGACACTGGTGCGGAATGCGAGGAACTCCGGCCAGCCCGGGCACAGCGGGCACCGAGCTGCTGTTGCCACCACAAAACCTCGGGACAACCTCCGCTCCCTGAGCCTGCGGGAGCCGCGGTGGCTGGGAGTGGAGAAGGGGCAGGACGAGGTGTTTGGGTGAAGTTTGGGAAGTCAGGAGTCAATCCTGCAAAGCTCAACTTGCCCGTCCCTGGGGTTTATTCCTGGCTTTTCCTGGGCGGATTTTTGTGAGGAGGAGCGGCTGTGAGAACGGTGATCCTTCCTGGGGCTCGGGGTTGATTTATTGTTGATTTGATTGCTGTTCGGCTGTTGTTTTGGAAGAGTTGTGAGAGCTCCCCAAGAGCCTGGGAAGGATTCCCTCAGGAATGGGAAGGGGATCCTTGCCCTGCTCCTGCTGCAGTCTCTCCTAAATTAACCTGGAGTGAGGGACCCACCAGTCTGGGGCTTGGTCTGAGCCTGGTGAAGGTTCTGGGTTCATCTTTCAGGGTTTTGGCACCTCAGGGCGTTCCTGGGGAGCTGCACGGGTTTGTCTCCGTGGGGCTGTCCTGGTTTGAGACAAATCTGGGAGGAAACTCCCAAAAAGGTGTCTCCTCTAAAAGGCAGAATTTCAGCCCCTCGCCCCAGCCAAGGTTCGAAAAGAAAATCTTCTTGGAGGAAAATGAAAAAGAACTGATTATTTGACAAGCAAGGTGCACACAGGCACAAGGGAAAAATGAATAATGTTCGATAATGAACCTTCTCTGCTGTGGGGAAAGATGGGGGATTTTAGAGTCTCTCCTTGCTCTGGTTCAGCTCCTCCCGAGGGTTTGGCCCAGCAGTTCCTGGTGAGGGTCCCGCTGACTGTGTCCCCCAGAGATGGGCTGATTGTCCAGATGGGAAACAAACAGCTGAACAGTCCAAAAAGAGGGATAAAAAACCCAAAAAAACCTGCAATCCCAGCGAGAAAGGAAAAAAAAAACCCTCTGTCCTAACTCACAGCCGGACAGACTACTGGGGAAAGAAAAAAAGGAAAAAAACCCAAAAACCTTGTGCTTTATCTCAAAGAGATAAAACCAAACCGTGCCAGTGCTTTCTCTGGCTACTGCTCTGTGCCAGCTCAAGGTTCCAGGAGCCATTGCGGGGCATGAGCAGCTGATGGGGAAATACAGAGGAGAAAATCACCTCTGGAAATACAGAGCAGAAAATCACCCCAGGAAACGCAGAGCAGAAAATCACCCCAGGAAATACAGAGCAGAAAATCACCCCAGGAAATACAGAGCAGAAAATCACCCCAGGAAACACAGAGCAGAAAATCACCCCAGGAAACACAGAGCAGAAAATCACCCCAGGGGATACAGAGCAGAAAATCACCCCAGGGGATACAGAGCAGAAAATCACCCCAGGAGATACAGAGCAGAAAATCACCCCAGGGGATACAGAGCAGAAAATCACCCCAGGGGATACAGAGCAGAAAATCACCCCAGGACAGGGGCATTGCTGGTGGGACCCTCAGAGCACGGCCTGGCCCATCGCTGGTAGCCGTGGCAGCTTCCAGGTGGCCAAAACCCCACCCTGGTGCTGTGTGACCCTGACCCAGCAGAGAGGAGGGTGGGACAGGCTCTGTCCCTCCCAGGTGTCAGCCCAAGCAGGAATATCCCATCCTGAGCATGTGTTCACCCCTCAGAGGCCTCCAAGAAGCCCCAGAGCCACCTGGGGTGGGAATAATTTACATTTTAGGCCGCCTGACCCAAAAGCCACGTCCTGGTGCACGGATGAGACCTTCCCAAGCCACCAGCGTTCCCAGAGGCAGCTGGAAAACCACATCCCATGGGAATGTTCAGATGTTCGCGTCTCAGGAGCCTCCAAGAAGCCCTGGAGACAGCTGGGGTGGGAAAAACATTCCCAGATGTTTCCATCAGGTGCCCCTCTCCTGAGCAGGAAAATGCTGGACAAGCTCATTTTCTGTAGCTCTTAACTGACACGGGTAAAACCCATGGAAAAGTGCAGCTCAACAGGCCAGATTTTATTGTTTCTCTTTACCGCAGAGGGAAATTTTGTCGTAAATCCAAGGAAATGTTCCTTTTGTCAAAACTGAGCCGGGAGTTGCTGCCTCGCGCTTCCGCCTCCTCCATGAAAAATGTGGTTTATTACTGCGGGCTAAAAATGTAAAATATATTGGAGGACTCAGCTTTTTTATGGCCTGAGTATGGAAGTGCAGGAGTGCTCCTGGAAAATGTTCAGAGTTTTTGTGCTTTCCAGGAGTGAAATGGATCAAAGCAGGGAAGGACATGGCAAGGAAGGGGAATTTTGTAGCTTTGGGCACGAAGCCCCAGGACGGCACCGCTGGAGAGGGCAGCTGGTGGTGCCTGGGGGAAAACGGGAACGTCTGGCTGAGAAGGAACAACTTTCCCATGGGATGGGGTTTTCCAGACTCCTCTGGGAATGCCGGTGGCTTGGAGAGGTCACCCTTTCCATGCATCCATGGACAGGGACGTGGCTTTTAGGTCAGCCAGCCTAAAATAGGAATTATTTTCAATTCCAGGGATGTTTCACGTGGAAATCCCCCTTTGTCTCGCTTTTCCAGGCAGTTTTGTTTTCTGTGTCTCAGGAAAAAATTCCAAAGCTTTGGAATTAGTGTTGTTTGCTCAGGTTTTTGGGGGTTCCCTGATGCCTCTTCCAACATCCTTAGGGATGCTCCTCTTCATCCCGAACTGGGCTCTGTAATTGACTTTTATCCAGGTTTTTCTTGAGGGATAAACCATCCAGGGCTGGAGAAACCACAGCAAACAGCAGGAGCGGACTTTTCGGGATGCAGCCACTCCTTTTTACAGCTCAGCTCCTCTGATTTGCCAGCTGAGCATCTCCTGTGCCGGGACCCCGGCGGGATCGGGAATGTCACCTCCTGGGACAGGGACAGGGATGGAGGGCAGCTCCCCATCACCTTTGTTGCTCTGGGCTTTGTTCTTTAATTTCCTTTTCACTCCAGTCCTGCGCTCCTGATCCTCTGCCCCAGGTCAGCTCTGGCTTTAAATCAAGATTATTTTTGACAGCTCGGCAATAAATCTGTTGGAGTAGCTGAAAATCCAGGATTGGAGTCATTTTTCCAGGGAATCAGTTCCTGGAGGTGATGGCCGAGCACAGGGAGACTCAAAAATCATCCCCTTGCCTCCTTCACTCCCTCTGGCCTGGGGGAGGCCCCGAAAAGCAAAATTCCTTTGCCACGTGGAGATTTCCTGAGGACACGAATAAAAACTTGCACGTAAAAGGTTCCAGCCGCGTTTTACGGGCTCTGTGCAGAGTGGACACAGTGGAATTTTTCAGTTTTGTTGATGTTTGAAGAGAAATCTGTCCCCAGCTTCTGGAGTGCAATTAAACCTCTTCCGGCCTCCAGCCTGTTTTGTAAACAAAGCCATTAGTGAATTAATGAGATAACGAGGCAAAACCCGCTGCAACTGTCTTCTGATAGCCTGATGGATGCAGAACGCAGATATTTATTGGTGGAAATTTCCAGCTGCGTCCAGTTTCCAATCCCCAAGCGAGCTGCTTGTCCCAGCCATTGCAAAGTTTTTATTAGAGAGATAATTTTTTTCTTGGAAATCTCCTAATTTGGGGGTTTAATTGTCAGGAATGGCCTCGAGCTGTGCTGGGGGAAGCTCCGGTTAAACACCAGCAGGAATTTCCCCATGGAAAGGGGGCTCAGGCCTTGGCAGGGGCTGCCCAGGGAGCTTTGGAGTGCCCAGCCCTGCAGGTGTCCCAGGAAGGGCTGGAGGTGGCACTCAGAGCTCTGGGCTGGGGACAAGGTGGGCATGGGCACAGCTGGGACTCCATGGGCTGGGAGGGCTTTTCCAGCCTCAGGGATCCGGGGATTCTGTGAGTCTGGGACAGAGCTGACCTGGGCGCCTCTGGCTTGAATCATCTGTATCTTTGTAAGTGAAAATCGATTCTTTCCAAAGCCAGAGAATTCACAGAGTCCTGGAATCCTGAACCGTGGCAGAGCAAAGCAGGTGGACAAGAAACTGTTCAAGGTCATGGGGCGTGGCCTGGGGAAAGTTTGGAAAACACTCTTGGGAAAACAGTGGGTGTCTCTGCAGGGCCGGGAGCTGGACTGGATCACCCTGGTGATGTTTTGTTCATCACCCTTCCAGCTCAGCACATTCCATGACTTTTCAAAGGTGCCACGTCTCACATTGACCCACGTTCCCATCAGCCAAACAATCCAAACCCAGATATTCCATTCAGTAAATGACTGCAGGGGTGTTGCCTCCTAACCCGAAAGGCAGCCGGGGTTTCTGGTGGGGCTCGGTGACAGCCAAGCTGCTTCCAAATTCCTGCAAGGACACTGAAATAGAAGTTGCCAGAGGCTCCTGGTGCCCTAAAGGGGGGAAGCACCTCCCTGGGATATTGTTGGGAGCAGCTGCCGGGGGAATTCCGCAGAGCTGGAGGCCTGGGAGGTCACCAGCGGGGCTGCTTTGGGGCGCTGGCCCGGACGGGCAGGACGGCTGCCTTCCAGCTGGCTCTGGGACAGAACTTCCCTCGGCATGGGCAGAAGTTGCCAGGGTTACCCCGAGAGCAAGCAAACAACTCCTGTTGATGCCTTATAATTGCCTTTTCTATTTCCCAGCCCCTGCCCTGCTTTAGTGTGGAGCTCCCCACGGGCTGGGAGCTCCTGTTCTCCCATCCTGCTCAGACACAACACATCCTCTCCAGGCTGCACTCAAGGACACCTCGTTGGCCCAGGCCCCCAAAGATGGAAACGGAGCCTCTAAAAGGGGGGACAGACTTGGGCTCAATTCCATCATCCCCTGCAATTGGAATTGGAGAATGAACCCTGAGCTGGGAATGGATCCAAACTGATCCAAGTGCAGCAAACTCGTGCCCCGGGGTCCAGCTTGGGTGTGGCCTCTCCCGGAGAGGCTCTGAGTGCCCGAGGTGTCCCTATTGAAGGCCCTGCAATAAATCCCCAGTTTATTCTCTTCATCTTCTCTAACCTCTGCTCTAGGGAGCCTCTGCTCAGGCATCACTGTGAGCCTCAGCCCGGGGAACCAGGCTGGAAGTGGGGGCAGAGGCCGAAGGGTGGAAGCCAAGCCGGGAGCGGGCGGTGCTGCCGGGCAGCCAGCTCTGCCCACCCTCGGCTGGCATCCCAGCACTGCCATTCCCGGCTGGAGCCAGCCCAGCTGGGGCGAGCTGCAGGAAAAGGGGCTGGGGGGAGCTGGGTGGTAACGACCAACATCTCCTGAGCTCAGAGCACCACCCACAGCCGGCTTTTCCCTAAAATCCTGGTGTTTAGAAAGGGCTTTTTAAGCTGTAAGCCAAGTGGTTGCAAACCTGGATCACAGCTGGAGAGGTGGGGGAATTCCTGGAAGGCAGGGAGGTGGGGATCCAGGCAGGAAGGTGGGAATCCAGGCAGGGAGGTGGAATTCCAGGCAAGGAGGTGGGAATCCAGGCAGGGAGGTGGAATTCCAGGCAGGGAGGTGGGAATCCAGGCAAGGAGGTGGGAATCCAGGCAGGAAGGTGGAATTCCAGGCAAGGAGGTGGGAATCGAGGCAGGGAGATGGGAATCCAGGCAGGAAGGTGGAATTCCAGTTGGGTTCTCCCAGTGGGCTGTGCCCTGTGGGTATACCCAGGCCTGTCCTGGTGGGATTCCAGCTGGAATGTCCCTGTGCCCCGTGGGTAATGCTGGAATGTCCCTGTGGGTACCCCCAGCCTGTCCTGGTGGATTCCAGCTGGAATGTCCCTGTGGGTAACCCTGGCCTGTCCCGGTGGATTCCAGCTGGAATGTCCCTGTGGGTAACCCAGGCCTGTCCCGGTGGATTCCAGCTGGAATGTCCCCGTGTGTAACCCAGGCCTGTCTTGCCGTGCCCAGGTGCAGCTGAAGAGCGAGGAGGCCAAGACGTTCGCCATGAAGATCCTGAAGAAGCGGCACATCGTGGACACGCGGCAGCAGGAGCACATCCGCTCCGAGAAGCAGATCATGCAGAGCGCCCACTCCGACTTCATCGTCAGGTACCGCCCCTCGCCCGCGCCCGGAGCCCT
>VYZT01049404.1:0-55031 GCA_013400735.1 Pomatostomus ruficeps
CCAGCTCCCCCTTTTCCAGTTCCTCTTTTCCAGTTCCCTTTTCCATCTCCCCTTTTCCAGTTCCCCTTTTCCAGCTCCCCCTTTTCCACCTCCCCTTTTCCACCTCCTCTTTTCCAGTTCCCCCTTTTCCAGCTCCTCTTTTCCAGCTCCCCTTTCCCCCCTTTTCCAGCCCAGCAGTGTCCGTGTGACACCCCAGACTGTCCCGATGCCCTCGTCCCCGAGGTTTGGAACCGGCCGGCTTTGTACCACGGCTCCACCTCGCAGGGAACACAGAAGCGGAGAATTCCCGGCGGGAATTCCCCCGAAGGAGGCCGCGGAGGCCGGACAGTGATGCTCATTCCTTTATTTTGTGTCCTTGCCATCCTGGAGGGATCCCTGGTGGCTCCCAGCACGGGGTCGAAGCTACATTACAGCACAGTGAGGAGCGTCCATCCCGGCGGGACGGCCTCTCTCCAGACACTATGTATAATATATATATATTTATAATATGTCCTGTATATTCCTATGTATAGAGTGACAAGGATGGGCCACCAGACAGTAAACTTTTCGATTTCTAAATAAATCACCAGAGCAACAGGCACGAAAATTTGGTCCTAATCGAGGCCCCTCACCTTGTCCACGAACCCGGAACAGACCCGCACCCCCCTCCCCGCGGAAAAACGGCCCAACCTGAACCCCAAAAAGAACAGATCAACAACAACAAAAGGCAGCCCAGCCCCGCCCCGGCCCAGCCCCGGCCCCCGAGGAGCAGCCCCGGTGGGGACACACGGACACCGAACGCCACAGACACACCCCGAGTGCTCCCGGCCCGTCCTCGGCAACGCCGGAGCTGCGGGGAGGGCTCGGGAGGCTCCCGGACCCCTGCGCTACTGGAAGGGCTTCCAGAGGATCCCACCGCGACCAGAGCCCTGCTGGAAGGGCTTCCAGAGGATCCCACCGCGACCAGAGCCCTGCTGGAAGGGCTTCCAGAGGATCCCACCGTGACCAAAACCCTGCTGGAAGGGCTTCCAGAGGGTCCCACTGTGACCAGAGCCCTGCTGGAAGGGCTTCCAGAGGATCCCACCGTGACCAAAACCCTGCTGGAAGGGCTTCCAGAGGGTCCCACCGTGACCAAAACCCTGCTGGAAGGGCTTCCAGAGGGTCCCACTGTGACCAGAGCCCTGCTAGTGCCAGGCCCGGGCCTGTCCCTTCCCATGGCACGGGGAGAACCCATGGATGCTGTGGGAAAGTGGCCCAGGGCACAGCCACCCTTCCTGGGACACAGCCACCCCTCCTGGGGCACAGCCACCCCTCCTGGGATGCTCCATGGCCCGGGGCAAGCCGGGGGATGAGGACACCCTCAGCTCCTGAGTTGTTTCCACACCCTGGGTGAGAAGGGAGGCAAGTGACACTGGTTTGTCACTTTGGGGAAGGTCACTGGTTTGTCACTTTGGGGAAGGTCACTGGTTTGTCACTTTCGGGCTCCACGAACTGCTGATCCACTGAGGGGGAACTGGGACCGTTAGAAAACAAGGGAGAAAAATCTATTCCTTTCTCCCTGTTCTGAGGTTGTGCTTCCTGACCCCGACTCCCAGAAATGAAATAAAGAACCAGCTCTCCCAACTGCTGTGTTTCATAGTCAGGGAATCCCAGACTGGTTTGGGCTGAAAGGGACTTTAAAGCCCATCCAGGGCCACCCCCTGCTGTGGGCAGGGACACCTCGCACTGTCCCAGGCTGCTCCAAGCCCTGTCCAGGGACAGGATGGCTTCACAGGGCCAGCTCGCTCTGCACCTGTGGCCAGACCTCACCTCACACCACAGAAGGGACCCCATGGTCACTCCTCAAACCCCTTCCCCTGCTCCCTCCTCCCCAGGCTGAGCTCAGCCCGGACCCGGCTGCTTCCAGAGGGATGAGCTCAGCCCTTGGAGCAACCTGCAGCTTCCCGAGGTGCCTCCGAGCCGGGTGCCGGGTCCCCTTCTCCCCCTAGAAGGGGACAGCTGCTTTGGAGGGACAGAGGGTGTCACGGGGCACAGATGGGAAAGAGAAGAGGGGGCAGAGGGCAGTGATGGAGAGCTCGAGGAAGGGTTAGAGGGACAGGGGAGAAGATCCCCCTGGCAGTGCAGGGATGTGCCAGGGGACAGGTGGGAAGGGCAGGGGACAGCCCAGCACGGCGCCGTGTGGATGGGAACGGCTGCTGCGGGCCCTGTCTGGCTCTGACCTCAGCACAGCTCCTGGCTCCCTCTGGATGTTCCCATCCCATCCCGTCCTGGGTACAGGGACCAGCGAGGGGACAGGGACCAGTCCCACAGCACAGAACAGCCTGCCCAGAGCAGCCCTGGAGTCTCCTGCCCCGGGGAGATTCCAAACCCATCCGGACACAACCCTGAGTAACGTGCTTTGGGTTGGGGGATCTTAAAACGGGTCTCTCCAGCCTCATCCACTCTGTGAAGGAATTCCCTTTGTTCCCAGAGGACATTCCCTACCTGCAATCGTCTCCAACCGGCACTCCCTGTCCGGCCCCTGCTGACCCAGGAGAGCCAGGGGTCACTCCCTCATCCATAAGGATCTCATCAAACACAGATGTCCCCACCTCCACCATCCCAGGGACACCACAGCTGCTGGCCTGGCACTGCCAGGGCGGATCTTCACCCCCTTCCCTCCGTCTGAAATCCGCATCCTGTGGGAACGCCGACAGCTACTGGGACAGGACTCAATCCCCAGAGCCCTCCTGGCTTCCCCCTCTCACCCATCACCAGTAACATCCAGTCCTCCACAGCCCACCAGGACCTTTGTCCCAACCAGGAGGTGACAGAGGTGACCTCTGTGTGCCATTGTCCAGGGGACAGCGATGCCATCACCGCCCTGGGTGTCACCTCCTTGTCCCACGTTTCTCCTCCTTGTCCCACATTTCTCCTCCTTGTCCCAGCGCTGTCCCCAGGCCGTGCGTGTCTTTGGGTGCAGATTCCACCTCTCGTTGTTGTCAGGAATTCCACGCCCTCGGTCAGGGATGGGAGCGCTCCGGGCACCAGGAACCTCGGCAGGGGCGGTCTCCAGAGGGTCTCCAGAGCGTGGCACAGGTGGCTTTGGGTGACTCGGTCTGGTGCCTCTGCCAGCCCCGGGGATGGAGCCGGTGCCCCTGGAGTGATGCCACTCCCACAGCCTGGGAGGTGTCCCTGCAGCCTGGGTGGGTCCCACCGGGGGACTGTGACAAGGCGCTGCCACCACAGAGTCTCCCAATGCACGCAGGAATCTCCAAATTCCCTGGGATCCAGCAAAGTAAAGCCAGCGCCAGGGGCCAGGGCAGCCTCAGCCTCTGCCAAAGCCCCTGGAGAGGGGCCCGTGCTCCTCCTGCCTGGATGGAGCAGAGTCCTGGCGGTGTCCCCGTGCCCAGCCCCATGCCAGGGTGGTGTCCCCGTCCCCAGCCCCATGCCAGGGCGGTGCGTGGAGGGCTGGGAAATGGGCAAACCCAGGGTGGTCAGCACGGTGCCCGCTGCCAGCCTGGACATCCATCAGTCCGAGCTCAAATCCTGCCTCTGCGCGTCACCCAGTCCATAAATAAATAGGTTAAATAAATAAAGTGACAGATCCGGATCAGGGTGGGCGGAGGGAGGGAGGGAGGGAGGGAGGGAGGGAGAGAGGGAGCGAGGGGCAGCCGCCCTGGCCCGGGCCGTTCGTGTCTCGCACAAACACACACAAAGGAGCTGAGGACAAGGACGAGCTGGGGCCGCTGGGCCGGGCCCCCCTCGGCCCTCGGGGGCTCAGTCCGGGACGAGGCGTCCGGGCGGTCACTCCTGGGCCGGCATCGGGGCAGCGCACGCGGAGCTGGAGGCGAGGGACACGTGGGTGGTGGAGGATGGCAGCGACCGCGGCGTCTGGCACCTGGGGACACAGAGACACTCTGGGTTCTGCTGCCCTGCCCTGGCCTCCCGCCCTCCCCAAAACCCAGCCGTTTGCCTGGCCATTTGCTGGGCAGGCAGCACCAAAGGGCACCCCTTGCTGGGTGGGAGGATACCTTGTGTCTGGGATACGGGAATATCATGGAATCATGGAATGGTTTGGGTTGGGGGATCTTAAAACTCATCCAGTGCCACCCCTGCCATGGCAGGGACACCTCCCACTGTCCCAGGTGCTCCCAGCCCCAATGTCCAGCCTGGCCTTGGACACTGCCAGGGATCCAGGGGCAGCCACAGCCCCCCCGGTGTCCCCACCCCGCTGTCACTCACCAGGAGCGGGACTTGCGCACGCGGGAGGCCGCCGGCCGCTCCAGGAGACTGTCCAGGTGCATCAGCCGCTCCAGGTGCAGCGCCCGCGGGTCCTGCTCGGCCGGGTCCCGGCTCCGCTCGAACTCGAAGATGGCCGGGGGGGACAGGTCCAGCTCCAGGAACATGATGTTCTCAGCCTGGTCAGGGACACAGGGACAACGACACCGGGGTCACCGCGGGGAGAACACAGCTCCGGGGGAGCTGCCGGCATGCCAGGAGTGGGATCCAGGCTCTGCTCTGGCTCTCCCGGCCTTTCCCAGGGCTGAGCTGCCCTGTCCTTTCCAATGGCAGGAGCTCCAGAGCCAGAGAGGCAGCAGCCCTGGGAGTGGAGCTGGAGGACAAAGCTGGGAGCTTGAACTGGTGAATCCCAAATCCTCGTAAGCTTGTTCAGTCCATCTTCTCTCCCAGTGTTATCCATCCATCCATGCATCCATCCATGCATCCATCCATCCATCCATCCATCCATCCATCCACCCACCCACCCATCCCATTTATCCAACGCCTTCCCACCCCCTGGCACACACCAGGGCCCCCTCACGTACCCGGAAGCGGGGGTGGGACCTCCTGGCCATGGCCACCCGGGCGTATTGGCTGATGGGCCTCTTGTAGCCCACGGCGGAGGTTGGGCGCCTCTTCATCTGGGAGCTGTTCCTAGAGCACACGGAGCGGGAACATGAACCGAGAGGGACCGAGGGAGCTGGATCAGCGAGGGAAGGGTGGCCCTTCCCATGGGACTGGGCTTGGAGAGGATTCCCACCCAGCCCCGGGGCCATTGGAGGGGACAGGGACACAGGGACAGGGACACAGGGACGTACCCTCCGCTGGGAACCAGCGGCTGGAATTTCCACTGGTCCTCATCGCCGTCGAAGTACAGGCGGTTCATGATCTTGTTCTTCTCCTCGGGAGGGATGAAGTTCTCGATGATCAGGTACCTGAGGGACGGAGCGGGAGCGCCGGGGAAGGAGCAGCAGAAGAAGGGGTTAATGTGACAGGAGACAGAAAACAGGTTGGAGAGGGGGGAGGAAAGGCCGGAAGAGAAAGAGACGTTGCAGGGAGGAGAAACATCCAGAGGATGAAAATGTGATGGAAACAGAGAGGTTGAAGCAGAAGATGCAGCCACAGGGAGAGGAGGGGCAGGAGAGGACAGGATTCAGAGAGCAGCCAGGAGCCCCTTCCCTCCTCTCCTCCTGCATCTGCTCCCACATTCCCCAGCCCAAAAAGCATGGAAAGCTCAACAATGCCCAGTGGATCCCAGAGGGGATTTTCTCCCCGTGGTTTTTGGGGCAAGTCGAGCAGCTGTCAAGAAGGCAATGAGTTGCTTCAGTGAGCTGCAGCTTCCAGCCAGAACCGTGTTGGAGGGGAAAAGGAGTAAAAAACTGGAGATGGAATTCTGTTTGCAGTGAAACTGTTTCACCCTGAAAATGCTGAAAGTGCTTGTAAATATCCGGGGGGGGGGTTAAAAACACTGAAAGAGAGGAGTGTTTGAAGTGAGAACAAACCCCCGGGGGCGGCGGAGCAGCAGCTGCAGCTGTGGGAGGCTCCCGGAGGGAAAACTCTGCCCGGCTCTGCCGGCGCCAGGGGAACCGGGAGCTGCACGGAGCTGGGGTCACCCCCAGTCCCCCCAGCTGCTGTCCCACCCAGGACAGCGTGGGGGACAGAGCAGGTCACCAGGTGCCCTCAGGGGTCACTTACTCCCTGCCACCCTGCAGGTTCAGCCACAGTCAGGGTTTCTGCTGGAATATTTTCTTGTTTTTCCCTTTTCTCACAACTCTTGGATGTCCCCGGTGCCACTCACAGGTCCCAGCGGCCACACCTTGTGCCACCATCGACAGCTGGGGAGGGCTCGGCTGTCCCTGTCACTGGGGTTGGGGTCAATCCCTCCAGTTCTGCACCCACAAAGCCTCAGAGCCCCCCAACCCTGCTTTGAGCCCCCCAGTCCTGCTCTGAGCACCTCAGCCCCGCTCTGAGCACCCCAGCCCTGCTCTGAGCCCCCAGCCTTGCTCTGAGCCCTCAGCCCTGCTCTGAGCCCCCCAACCCTGCTCTGAGCCCTCAGCCCTGCTCTGAGCCCCCAGCCCTGCTCTGAGCCCCCAGCCCTGCTCTGAGCCCCCCAGCCCTGCTCTGAGCCCCCAGCCCTGCTCTGAGCCCTCAGCCCTGCTCTGAGCTCCCCAGCCCTGCTCTGAGCCCTCAGCCCTGCTCTGAGCACCCAACCCTGCTCTGAGCCCTCAGCTCTGCTCTGAGCCCCCAGCCCTGCTCTGAGCCCCCAACCCTGCTCTGAGCACCCCAGCCCTGCTCTGAGCACCCCAACCCTGCTCTGAGCACCCCAACCCTGCTTTGAGCCCTCAGCCCTGCTCTGAGCACCCAGTTTTTCAGGGCCACCCGGGCCCAGGGGACACCCAAACACCCCCCAAACACCTACTTGAGCTTCAGCTCCCGTGTCTGCTCGTTCTGGGCCTCCTCCAGGTCCTGGCGCACGCGGATGTACTCGTCATGCTGGTCCTGGATCTCGGCCTTCACGGCCTGCAGCTTGGCGTAGAGCTGGGAGGGGGAGCAGCACCTCAGCCCTGCGCCCGGGGCTGGGGGAAGCCCCCAGGGACATCCTCATCCCCAGCCCCTGTCCCCGCCCGTCACGATCTCACCTTCTTGAGCTTCTTGGTTTTGATCTCCACCTCCTGCTGCAGGGACGTGTAGGTCTCGCGCAGCTCCATGGTCTCCTCGTCCCGCAGCAGCATCTCCTGCTGCATCTCGCGCTCCCGGCGTTTCTGCGGCGCAGGGGACACGGTCGGAGCCGGGACGGGGACAGGGACGGGCCCTGGGACACCCCTGTCACCCACCCCATTACCTGCTCGGCGATTTCCTGCCGCCTCAGCTCCAGCATCTTCTGCTGCTCGTTGGTGTGGTCCACGATGGTCCTGCCCCCGATCAGCAGCTTGCTCTCCATGGCCTGGGGGGCACAGGGGGGTCAGGGCAGGGTCCCCACCCGCGGGGTTTGTCCCATGCCACCCTCACCGGGTGGTCACCCCCATCCCCATCCCTGCCCTCAGGGAGGTGGGAGCGCTCTATGCTCCTGTGCTTTGCTGCCCTGCTGGTGGGGAGGGGGCTGTGCAAAATTGGGTTGGGTATTGGGAATAATTCCTGCCTGGAAAGGGCTGTCCAGGCAGGAACTGAAATCTCTGGTGGGATTTCAAAGCCCTGAGGATGTGGCACTTGGGGACAGGGGTCAGAGGTGGCCTCAGCAGTGCTGGGGGATGGTTGGGCTCGGTGATCCTTGAAGGGTTTTTCCCACCTAAACAATTCCATGATTCCATGGACATCCTTGGTTCAGCACCGTGGGCACAGCAGCGGCGGCTGGAGGGGTGTGGGTGACGTGTCCCCTCCATGGGGCCGCTGGCTCTGAGCCCGGGCTGGTCCGGGGCCGCTTCCTTCCGCACAGCTGGGATTCCAGGGATGTGCGGCAGCTGCCGGCCCAGCCTCCGGCCCCTCCTTCCCCCGGAACACGCACACGGACACACAAACACAGAAATACACACCAATATGCACACACAAATACAAAAATACACACAAACACAGAAATACACGCAAATACACACACAGATACAAAAATACACACGAATACACACAAATACACACACACAAATACAAAAATACACACAAATACACACACACACTGGCTGTGCACACACACGTGCAGGATGTGCACACACACAGACACACACAGAGAGCACGTCCTGCACCAGGCTGAACACGTTCATGCTCACATGGGTGCGTGTAGGGGCACTGGGTGTCTGTGCACACGTGTGAGAGGGTGAGCACACTGCGTGTGTCTGTCTGTTGGTCTGTGTGTATTTGTGTGCACACCATGAGTGTGTGTGTGTGTCTGTGTGTGTCCGGGTGTCCGTGGGGCACCAGTGACAGGGGACAAACGAGGGTACACCCTGTGCCCCCAACAGTCACACCTCAGGGCTGTCAGCAGAGACAGACCCCGATGTCCCCAGGACACCATGCACAGCTTGAAAAATCCATCTCTCAAACACAGAGACAGCTCGGCCACCACCTCTGAAATGTCCCCTCTGCCACCAGCACGTGGCCACCCTCACCCACTGGTGTCTGCCCCGGGGGTCCCTCTGTCCCCCCCAGATCCAGGGGCCCTGCTCCTCGTGGGGCCTGGCCCTCCCCACTGCCATGGCCACGGGGGGCCACCAGGCCACCACAAGGGTGGTGCCAGCACTGGGGGAATACATGGTGGTCACAGTGCTGCTGTCACATGTCCCTGGGCAGGGGTCTCCGTGAGGGCACAGAGAGGGGGGCTCTGGCAAACTGGTGACCCCCATCCCCACCGACAGCCACCTGAGGTGCAGGGAGGGGACGATGGCCCTGCTGCCATCCCCTCCCACAGAGCTCCCCCCCGGAGACGCCATCCCCACTGGATTAAGAGGTCTCTCGGTGCCGCTGCTTTCTCCCTGCCAGGGCTTTTATTCTCTCTAAGGAAGAGACTCCCAAATCTCCTTTAGCTCTAAGCCTCTCCCAGGAACTCATTTCCGGCACCCAAAGAACTTCCTGGCACTTTCCCTCCCACTGACCTCAGCCTCAGCCCCCGGCACAGCCGCTGGAAGCCACACCCTGCGCCTGGCTCCCCTGTGGCACAGCCCCTCGGCCTGGGCACAAATCTGGGCACCCAGGAGCATATCAGGGCACCCAGGAGAACATCTGGGTGCCCAGGAGCACATCTGGGTGCCCTAATGCACATCTGGGTGCCCAAACGCACATCTGCCAGGGCAGGCTGACCCCACCTCTCTGATCTCACTGTCCCACATGTCCCAGCTGGGTGGCAGAGGCAGAGCTCACACCCATGAGTGTGACAGCAAGGCTGGGTGCAGTTTGTCACCCGTGGGTGTAGGGGCCACCCTGTGTCCCGCTGTCACCTCGGCTGCCTTTGCCATGGTCACTCTGGAGCCAGTGGCTCCTTGCCTGGCCCCACTGTGTGGCAACGCTGCCCATGAGCACCGTGAGGCCACCCAGTGTCCCCCACAGTGTCCCCCGGGCAGTGCCCACTGGGGTGGGTGTCACTGCAGGCTGTGCCCCTCTGTCATCAGGAACAGGGGGGATTTGTGCTCGCTGAGGTGACACCTCTCTGCTGTCACCCATAGCCAGAGGGTCCCTGCTCACGGAGCGGCTCGGGAGGCCACCCAAAGGGACACGGTGTCATCTCGCCTCCGGCCCTGCCTTGGTACTCAGCAGTTCCAGGACACACGGTGGCCCTGAGCCAGCCCTGCTGTGCCAGACAGGGAGACTGTGCTGGACGGCTGCCAGCCCAGCCTGCACCCCACAGCCTGCACCCCACAGCGATGGGGGATGGCAGCAGGGACCCCTGTGCCAGGCGTCCTGCTCTGCCAGGACACTCATCACGCGACACCCGTCACGGGACACCCGCTGTGCCAGCCAGCAGCCCACGGCTCTGCCCTGGTGCCACATCCCAGCGGGATCCCACAGGCTCTGTGCAGCCATCCAGGCGTGTCCATGCATCCCTGGGCTCAGCCATGTGTCCCCAAGGCTGCAACAAACACGACCTTGGCCGTGGAAGAGGGTCCGGACCCCTCCTCAGCCCTGGCACCTCGGACAAGTCCCCCATGGAGGGGACCCTGCTTGGATTCCAGCCCAGTCACTGCATCTGGGCCAGCGCGGTGCCAGAGGGGCTGTGCTGAGTGTGACACCGAGTGTCAGGGTGCTGGGGCTCCCTCCCCACTGCTGGGACCGTGGTCCTGACCCCATGGTCACCACGGGCAGGTGGGAGGGGTCAGGACCCCCCAGCTCAGCGGGGACAGGAGCAGGGCTGGGGCAGGAGGGGGGTTGCAGCTCCAGACCCCCAGCACAGCCGGGGCTGCCATGGCCCCTGTCACCCTCAGCACCAAAGCCCTGAGCATCCCTGAGCCAGCGGTGCTGCCCCCACCCACCCTGCTCCGGCCTGGGGTGCCAGGAAGGATTTGGGGTGGATGGGGGTCCCTGCAGAGCTGCCAGGCCCTGCCATGAGCCCCCAGAGCCCAGTGGGAGCCAGAACTAGGGGGTAGGTGCTCTGTGTCCCCAGCCCCAGCCCTGGGCTCGCTCCCGAGGCCACCAGGGACGAATCTGCAGCATCACTGCCCAGCATCGCCGCTGTCACTCCCCCTTCCCACACAGGCTGCTTTGTTGTGCCGAGGGGGACAAGAGCTGAGCGCAGCAAACTCGTGCCACCGGTGACCCAGTCCCCCACAGCCCTTCCCCCCAGCCCTGCAGCTCCCACACAGGTCCCCACGCAGTGTCCCCACGCAGGTCCGTGCCTGAGGGCCACCCCAGCCCAGCCCCACACCAGAGCTGAGGTGACACGTGTGGCAACACGAACCTTGTACTTGATGGCCAGCAGCTCCGTGGCCTCCTGCTCCTTCCGCAGGTCCTCAATCATCTTCTCCTTCTCCTGGAGCAGCTTGTGCTTCTCCTCGCTCACCAGGCTGTGGTCATCCTGGATAGCAGCTTTCTCCTCTTCCAGCCTCTCCTTCTGCTCCTTCAAGTAATTCTCCATGTTCTTCTCCAGGCCATCCTCATTCTCGTCCTCCGCCTCATTGTCCCCGGCGCCCTCTCCGTCCATCGCCTTCTTCCTCCGGCTGCTCCTTCTCCTCTTCTTCCCCAGCATCCCACGTTTCTCCAGCTGGGCTTTCAGCCGGACGATCTCCTCCTGGAACTCCCGCAGCAAGGTGTCCTTGGGGTCCTCGTTCACCCGGGGCTTGTTCTTGATGTTCTTGGCCCTGTTGGCGAACCGAAGGGTGGAGAGGCTCTCGTCGTAGCTGTGCGAGGCCGGGCCCAACGTGGCCACCATGATTGTCTTGGCGTTGCCCCCGAGGGAGTCCTGCAGCAGGCGGGTGAGCTTGGAGTCCCGGTAGGGGATGTGCGTGCTCCGGCCGTCCACCAGCGCCGAGATGACGTTGCCCAGGGCCGAGAGGGAGAGGTTGATCTTGGAGGCTTCCTTGGGGCGCTCTCCCTGGGCCCCCATCTTGTTCTGGCGCTCGCTGCCGGCCAGGTCCACGAGGTTGAGCTTGCCCACACGGATGTGCTCCTCGCCGTCCGGCCCCGTCTCGCTGCACTCGATGGTGATCAGGAAGATGGCGTGGGAGCGCGAGCTGTGCTCGTTCATGTTGGTGCTACCCACGGAGCGCGTCTGGCTGCCCAGGTTCATCACGTGCTCGATCTCCTTGACGTTCTTGGTCACGAAGGAGGAGAGGTCCTTGATGTACACCCCGGTCTCGGGGTTCTCCTTCAGCTCCAGCTTCTTGCTCTGGTCCTTGGCGAGGAGGTCCCTGATCTCCTCCTGGTAGATCTCCAGGTACGAGGCCCTCACCAGGTACTGCTGGTTCTGCGAGCGGGAGATGTGGGTGAAGATGTGCTCGAAGGCGCTGGGGATGATGCCGCGCTTCTCGGGCTCCGCCCAGGCGCCCTGCATGGTGTAGGTCTTGCCGGTGCCCGTCTGCCCATAGGCGAAGACGGTGCCGTTGAAGCCCTGCAGCACCGAGTCGATGAGCGGCCGCACCGTCTCGTCGTAGAGGTCGGCCTGCTTGGAGCTGGCATCGTACACGGCGTCGAAGGTGAAGGTCTTGGGCAGCTCCCCGGGGGCGGCGCGGGGGTTGCGGATGCTCACCTGGCCCAGCTTCACGTCCAGCTCCAGGACGCGCTCGTATCCCGCCGCCTCCTCCCGCCGGCTCATGGGCCGGCACCGGGCCACCACCCGGAGCGCCTCGCAGCCGCTGCGGGGCTTNNCACCCCCGCACACGCACCCGCAGCCGGGAGCGCCGCCGGTCCCCCCCCGCCCGCCCCGGGCACGCCGGGAGCTGTAGTGCGGCCTTTGTGCCGCGCCCGGGGCTGGGATGCGGGGATGCGGGGCTGGGACGGGGAATGAGGGATGCAGGGCTGGGATGCTGCAGTGGAATGCGGAACCGGCGTGTGGGGTTGGCATGTGGGATGAGGGATGCAGCACCGGAATGCGGGATTGGGATGTAGGATGAAGGAGGCAGGTCTGACAGGCAGAGCTGGGATGCAGGATGCAGGATTGGGATATGGGATGTGGGACAAAGGATTGGCATGTGGGATGAAGGATGCAGCACCGGAATGCGGGATTAGGATGTAGGATGGAGGATACAGGTCTGCCAGGCAGGGCTGGGATGAAGGATGCAGGATTTAGGATACAGGATACAGAATGCAGGGTTGGAATATGGGATAACAAATGCAGGAGTGGGATGCAGGATGCAGGACTGGGATATGGGATGAAGGATACAGGATTGGGATGTAGACAAAGGATTGGAATGTAGGACTGGGATGCTGCACTGGAATGTAGGATTGGGATATGAGTTGAAGGATACAGGATTAGGGTGTGGGATGAAGAATTCCGTACTGGGGTCCAGTGCTGGGATGCTGCACTGGAATGTAGGATCGGGATATGGGTTGAAGGATACAGGATTAGGGTGTGGGATGAAGAATTCCGTACTGGGGTCCAGTGCTGGGATGCTGCACTGGAATGTAGGATCGGGATATGGGTTGAAGGATACAGGATTAGGGTGTGGGATGAAGAATTCCGTACTGGGGTCCAGTGCTGGGATGCTGCACTGGAATGTAGGATCGGGATATGGGTTGAAGGATACAGGATTAGGGTGTGGGATGAAGAATTCCGTACTGGGGTCCAGTGCTGGGATGCTGCACTGGAATGTAGGATCGGGATATGNTGAAGGATACAGGATTGGGATGTAAACAAAGGATTGGAATGTAGGACTGGGATGCTGCACTGGAATGTAGGATTGGGATATGAGTTGAAGGATACAGGATTAGGGTGTGGGATGAAGAATTCCGTACTGGGGTCCAGTGCTGGGATGCTGCACTGGAATGTAGGATCGGGATATGGGTTGAAGGATACAGGATTAGGGTGTGGGATGAAGAATTCCGTACTGGGGTCCAGTGCTGGGATGCTGCACTGGAATGCAGGACAATGCAGGGCTGGGATGCTGCACTGGAATGCAGGATGAAGGACTGAGAATGAAGGATTGAGGATGAAGGATTTAGGACTGGGATGTGGGATACGGGATGTGGGTTGCAGAAGGCAGGATGCAGGATTTGTATGTGGGATGGAGAGAACTTCTGTGGAACGCAGGATGTGGGATGCAGGATGCGGGACTGGGATGTGGGATGCGGGATGCAGGGTGTGCAGGGTCCACAATGGGGGATCAGGGATGTGGGATTGGGAGGCAGGAGAGGCAGGAGAAGCAGGGGATGCCCAGTCCCAGAACTCTGACAGGGACAGAGCCCTTTCCAGCACAGGGATAACCCCCCATCCCATCCCATGGATCCCATCCCATCCCATCCCATCCCATCCCATCCCATCCCATCCCATCCCATCCCATCCTGTCCCCGTGGTGTTTGGGGGTCCCTGGGCTGCCCCAGGCTCTGTGTCCCCCTGCAGCCGGGCACGGCTGGTGCATCCCCGCACAGCCCAGCGGGAATAATCCGGGCGCCTTACGGGGCTGCGGGGGGAGATTAAACATTCTCGTGGTTAATCAAGTCTGAGCAGCCGCCCGTCCCTTCCCCAGAACCAGAGATTATCCCAAAATTAATTAATTAGGGTGTTTGCTGCCATATGCAGGCCTGCCTGGCGCTATCCGATTCCTCCGGCTCCAGGAGGAGCTTCCAGGCAGGGACAGTCCCCTCCCCGAGGCACAGCCCCAGCCGGGGAGGGGACCAGGGGACAAAGGAGGGTGTGAGGGAGGAAAGCAGCAGGGATGGAGGGGAGATGGAATTGGGAGGGGGAACAATGGAGGAGGCAGTAGAGGAGGGTGGAGGAGGGATGGAGGGGATGGAGGGTGTTATGGAGAGGGATGAAGGGAGTGATGGGGAGATGGAGGAGGCAGGGAATGGGACAGGGGGACAACAGGGGCTATGGAGGGGTCACTGCGTGGAGACAGCCCCCCAGGGGACAGCACTGACCTGATCGTGCTGTCCCCACCGCGGCCCCCACATCCTGGCTCCTCCCCAAGGCCCTGCGGGGACCTGGGTGCTGCCCAGCTCTGCCAGTGGCACTGTCCTTCTGTCCCCAGGGATGGGTTCAAGGGCACCACAGCCCTGTTCCCCCAGCAGCCCCAAATCCCCCACAGGACCAGGCTGTGGGGACAGGCAGGTGGGTGACACAGAGGAGCAGAAGGATGTTTAGGCAGGACATGAGATATGGCAGAGACAGAGGGGACATGTCAGGAGCAGGGACATGTAGGGCTGGTGCAATGGGTAAGGACAGTGTGACATGTCAGGTGGGGTGACCTGTAGGGACATGGTGACATAGGGAGGATGAGGTGACACCTATGGGCAGGATTACAGCGCCAGGTAGGGCAGGGTGCCAGGTAGGGCAGGGTGCCACGTGAGGACAGTCCCTCACCCGCAGGTGTCAGCACAGGACCAGAGTGTGCTGGTGGTGGCCAGGGGTGACACTGGGGACATGTCTAGGTGCCACATGGGGTGGGATGACATTTGTGGCCTGGATCTGCCCCAAAGTGCTTCAGCAGGGCTGGGGTGTCCTGGCTCCTGTGACCCATCATGGGTTCCCACATCCTACAGCCACCCTGGGACATCCCAGGTGTCCCTTGGTCACTGCGGCTGCTGCCAGGACAGCACAGATACCCCTGGGAGTATCCAGCCCCTGGAAACCTGGTTGGCTTTGGGTACTGCAGCCTCCCTGTGACACTGCAGCTATCCCTGGGACACTGCAGCCATCCCTGGGACACCACAGCCAACAGTGGGACACCATGGCCACTTTTGAGACACTACTGGCAAACCTGGGCCACCAAGGGGTGCACAGTCACCTCTGGGACACTGCAGCCAGTGCTGGGGTGATGCTCTCCCACCCGTGCTCTCCCGCCTGGTGTGGGACTGGGGACCAGCTCCCCCTTCCCAAACTCTGCTCTGGGATTGTCTCCGAGCTGCTCTCGCTGCGGCCTCAGCTCAGGGCCAGGTGCACTCCCTCATTCCCAGGTCCTGGTGCCATTCCCAGCTCGCTGCCATTGCCCAGCCCTGGAGCACTTTTGTTTTTAAACCAAGGTCATAACAGGAGCCCTCCCTGGCTGCCAAAACCTTCTCACCTTTGCTGTCACCAGGAAATTGTGCTGGAGCTGACGAACATCCTCTGGGCAGAGTCCTGCCCTTGCTGCCAGGGTCACAGGAGGCACCACTGTCCCCAGGGAGGACCTCTTCCCTCTGTGGGTGCTGCTGTGGAAGCACACGGGTTGGGAACAGGGAAATCAGCCTCCATGTTGGCAGTGATGGGTTGACATTCCTTGAGCTTTTTCTTGGTGTTTGGCCAGCTGCTGCTGGTGGTGTTGGCTGGAGCAACCCTGGAGAAAAGCCTGTCCTTCCTGGTGGGAAAAGGACACATCCCAGTGTGATGTTCCCAGCTCAGAGGGTGGATCCTCTCGTTTTCCCCCACCGATGGCCCTTCACCCTCTCATTCTCCTGGTTTCTGCAGCGGGGAAGGGATGCTGAGGGTCCAGCAGGCATTTGGCTGCTTTCCCTCAAACCAGCTTGCCAGCATTCCCAGAGATCCACGGGGTTTATTCCCATTTCCCTGCTCTGTGGCAGCTCTGTGGTTCAGCCCAGCTGTTTGTGGCACTCCTCATCCTCCCCACGCTCCTGGCTCCCCTCCCACCGTCCCCATCTCCGTGTGCCAGACTGCTGGCGGGGGAGCTTGGGAAGCAGCAGGGCCTCAGGCTCCAGCCACCCTTTTGGGCTGAGATCAGAGGTTTTGTGCTTTTTCGGACTGTGAACAGAGCAGGGACAGCACAGGACGGCTGGGAAAGAGGAGCTCCCACAGCCACACAGGAGGGCAGGAAGGGAATCGCTCCAGGGCAAGATTCACCCCACATCCAAACTGGGGGAGCTGGAGGGGCCAGCACAGCTCGCGCTAAGCCTGGATTTAGGATGGATCAGTTTTCCCGGCAGCTGACTCCTCTATAATTAGATGGCAGCAGTGGAACGGGAGCCAGCTCGGGGCACAAAGCTCCAACACGTCCCCATCCCCAGGCGTGGCATTCCACATGACCCCCGGATGCTTAAACAGCCGCAGGAGGGATGAGCTGTGGCTCCTGACCAACAGGGACACGAGGAATTAAAGCTGCTGCAAAGCGCTGCCTCTCCTCAGGCCATCCCTGAGGAGAAGATGGGGTTCCAGAGGATGAATCCCAGCTCCTGTGTGACCTGGGGAACTCCGTGCCTGCAGCTCTGGGCTGTGTCCCACCGTCCCTCTTCCCACCTCTGCCATCACCTCACACGGGGAGCTGAGAGACGGGGAAAAGGGACGGCCAGTGGTTGCGTGGGAGGCTCCAGGCTTTGATCTCGGATCGTGGTTTCCGACAGATGTGGAGTGAGCAATGTCTGTAAGGCAGCAGCTCAGCATCGCTGCTCCCAGATTAAAGGATTCAATAATCCGCTGGCAAGATGTAATTGAAAAAGGCAGAGCTCGGGCTGCGCGGCACTCAGCCGATGCACCAGGGCATTCCCACGCTCCCGGGATCCCTCCGAACCTTCCGGCAAGCACCATAATCCCCAGTGCGGGCGGGGCAGGCCCTGTTCTCCACGGATCCAGGGACTAACACCTCATCTTCCCTCCTAGGTAGCTATGGATTTGTCAGTAACGAGCTGCCAGGGAGCTTTTCGCTCAGTACCTCGAGCTGCTCCACAAAGAATAAGAAATTGAAAGTGGCGCTGTCTCCGTGCTGGGTACGTGTGGATGTGGCATGTGGGGACAGGGGTTCGTGGTGGCCTTGGCAGTGCTGGGGGAATTGTTGGATGTGATGGTCTCAGAGGGGTTTCCCAACATCACTGATTCTGTGATCCCGTGATTCCAGGTACATCTCTGGGTACTGGGGGAGCGGAGCTGCCCTTGCTGGAGGTCATCCAGCAGCAGTGGGGAACCCTCAGTCACCGCCCCTCAGCCCCTTGTTCCATCCCTGCTGCACTCCCTGATTCCCAACTGCAGCAAACAAGGCCGTGACTGGCTCTGCAAAGCACCGACAACAATGCTGGGCTTCTTCCCGCAGGACCAAGGACCCAGCGCGAGCAACTGATGCCACAGCCCCAAGGCAGGGATTTCTGGCTGCAGACACAGCGGCTGACACTCTCGGAGGGGGAAGGCTCTGTGTGCCCTTTGTGCCCTCCCTGTCTCCTGGGAGTGCTGAGTCCTTCTCCTCCCAGCAGGCTGGCTGGAACAGAAATGGGGGAAATCCCCATTTCAGGAACATGGAGCTGCTGTTCTTGTTCCCCTCATGCGCCTGGGACACGGGGAGGGGGAAGGAGGTGAAATCCACCGCGGTGAGAGCCTGACCCCGCTGGCAGCAGTGCAGGGAGCTGCTCCAAACACCACCCTGTCCTTCCACTGCCCAAAGGGCCTTACCAGGAGCTGCTGGGGGTGGCAGTGCGGGTCAGCTGGAGGCAGGAAGAGTGGCCGGAGGTCTGGTGACACCCAACACCACATCTGCAAAAGAGAAAATCTGTGTGGGGGACCCTTCTCGCTGCGCTGTCATTTCCTCTGCTGAGGAATTCGACTTTCTGACAAAGTTATTTCTTACACTGGGCTTTCCTGGGGCCTTGCAAAATATTCTCCAGAGATTGGAAAGGGGCTCAGCCTGGAGCAAAGGAGGCTCTGGGGGGCCCTTCTGGCTCTGCACAACTCCCTGACAGGAGGGGGCAGCTGGGGGGGTCGGGCTCTGCTCCCAGGGCACAGGGACAGGACAGGGGGAAACGGCCTCAGGCTGGGCCAGGGGAGGCTCAGCTTGGACAGCAGCAGGAATTTCCCCATGGAAAGGGCACTCAGGCCTTGGAACTGCGCAGGGAGCTTTGGAGTGCCCATCCCTGGAGGTGTCCCGGGAATCCCTGGAGGTGGCACTCAGTGCTCTGGGCTGGGGACAAGGTGGGGATTGGGCACAGGTTGGACTTGATGATCCCGGAGGTCTTTCCCAACCTGAAGGGTTCTCTCATTCTGTGTATTTATTTCAGTTCTCCTGCCCTGATGATGACATCAGGAAAAAAAAAACCAAATGCCAGAGGGGTGGCTGGAGTTCAGCGCTCCTGCTCTGGTGTACGGGGTGTTTAGGGCATCGAACACACTGTGGACACTCCTACTAAGACAACAACGATGTGTGGCAGCAGGTGAAGCAAATTAAACACCTTTCTTGTTCCTCCTCAGACTACACCCTGAGCCCCTGGGGCTGTTTAGCAGCTCCCTTGGGGCTCTTGTCCTTACACGAGTTTTGGGTCCCAGACACTCCTGAAATGCTGGGAGCTGGAGGTGTCCCAGGGGCTGGGAGGGTCTGTGCTCTGTGGGAGCTCATCCTCCAAGGAATGGTGGTCCAGGAATCTCTTCAGATGGCCTGGCCTGTGCCCACGCCCGGCAGCAGAGCCCCTGGGCTGGTGGAGGAGCTGGAGAACACAGAGCAGCTTGTTCCCGGTGGCTCCGGGATGACAAAGGCGCTTCCACCGCGGGCAGGGCCCTGCTCTGCGAGGCTGTGAGTGAGAAACCAGCAAGCCCAGCGTGTCACAGCTCTGCTCTGCCAGCCTCCCCAAGCCCAGCTCCTGTTGCACAACCGGCTGGTGATTCACAGTTCCTGTCCCACGGGAGAGCCGGAGGGCACCGCAGTCTCCAGCATGGTGTTGCAATTCCCACCGCTCAGCTGTCCCTGCAGGAAGAGGCTGCTGGGCCCTGCCGGCTCTCCCTTTTTACCTCATTCCTCCTAATTTGGTAATTTCTTGTCGTCACAGACAGAAGATCCTGGGAAGGATGTGGCAGGGAGAGCTGTGAGAGCTGTTCCACCTCTGCCTGGACATCTCCAAATCTCCCAGTCCTGCGGTGATGGTGTCCTGGCTGAGCCACCAAGACCAAAAGTGTCTTTGTCCTCTGAGGGATTGCTTCCCCCGTGGGATAACATTTAACAATTTAACACAAGGGCCAGCCTTACATAACAGACAGAAAACATTTTGTCTCGCTTGCAGAGGGGTATGTGAGATTTTCAGGAGGAATTTCTTCCTGGAAAGGACAGTCAGGCATTGGCAGGGGCTGCCCAGGGAGGTTTGGAGTCCCCATCCCTGGAGGTGTCCAAGGAAGGACTGGATGTGGCACTCAGTGCCCTGTGCTAGGGACAAGGTGGGGATCGGGCACAGCTTGGACTCAATGTTCTGGGATGGTTTTTCCACCCTCAGGGATTCTGGGATTCTGTGTGGTACCACATCCTCTCCAGGATCCTAAAGAAACCTTCCTTGACGTGTTGAAGTCCACGAGCAAGCTCTGTAGGACAAAAGGTTCCTGCAAACTGGGGTGTGAACACCCAGTGCTGAAAAACCTTCCAGGAGTGCCTGGGAGCCACCGGCCTGCGGGTGCCAGCTGCGATCCATGGCAGTGCCTGTGCCACAGGGCTCTCCAGGGGCACTGGAGCTTTCCCTGTCTATCTGCTCAGTGGCAGAGGAAGCGTTTGTGCAGCGCCCTTACGCTGCTCCAGCAAAGCACTAAAAATAAACCCGTGAGGCCGCCAACCCTGCGGGTGCTGTGTCAGCTCTGAGCGGAGCTGTGGCCAGGCTCAGGGCTGGGTGCAGGGACCGGGACCCCACTGCCTGTGGGGACAGCTGCTGGCACACCCAGCAGGGCTGGGAAACCTGAACACCCCATACACCCGGCTCTGCGGTCAGAGCTGTGCCTTGGGACGGGCACGACTCAAAGGAAACTTTTCCACAGAATCCCTGAGGCTGGAAAAGCCCTCCCAGAGCATCGAGTCCAACCTGTGCCTAATCCCCACCTTGTCCCCAGCCCAGAGCTCTGAGTGCCACATCCAGGAATTCCTGGGACACCTCCAGGGATGGGGACTCCAAACCTCCCTGGGCAGTTCCAAGGCCTGAGCACCCTTTCCATGGGGAAATTCCTGCTGGATCCACCCTGAGCCTCCCCTGGCCCAGCCTGAGGCCGTTTCCCCGTGTCCTGTCCCTGTTCCCTGGGAGCAGAGCCCGACCCCCCGGCTGCCCCCTCCTGTCAGGGAGTTGTGCAGAGCCAGAAGGGCCCCCGGAGCCTCCTTTGCTCCAGGCTGAGCCCCTTTCCCAGCTCCCTTGGGAATTCTCCAGCCCCTTCCCAGCTCCATCCCAGCCCTGGACACGCTCCAGCCCCTCCAGGGCTCTCTTGCCAGGAGGGTCCCAGAGGTGTCCCCAGCCCTGGGGGTGTCCCAGCAGTGCCAGCACAGGGGACAGGCACTGCCCTGGCCCTGCTGCCACCGCAGAGCTGGCACAGCCCAGGGGCCATTGGCCTCTTGTCCCTCTGGGCACCCCTGGGCTCGTGTCCAGCCACTGGCACAGCACCCCCAGGGCCTTTTCCAGCCTTCCAGCCCCTCTGACTCCAGATGAGTTAACTCATTCTGCAAACAGTGGGGTATTACTGACAGCAGGATACTTAACTATGACAGCAAATTGCAGTTGATGGTGTGCTGGATCACAGCTCGGGATCCAGCATGAGAGGGGCATTGTCTCTGTGCAAAACCTGCGATGGGGCATCTCCAGCATTTCCAGTGGCCTCAGTGGTGATTCCATTGCAAGAAAGTTTGCTCCCCTGTGTGGGAAGAGCAGGAGCTGTGAGGGAATTCCCCGTGTCCAGGTTTCCACTGTTTCCATTGTTCCCTGGGAGGGTGGCCAGGCCCTGGCTCAGGGTGCCCCAGAGAAGCTGTGACTGCCCCTGGATCCCTGGCAGTGCCCAAGGCCAGGCTGGATGGGGCGTGGAGCACCCTGGGCTAGTGGGAGCTGTGGCAGGGTGGCACTGGATGGGTTTTGAGCTCCCTTCCCACCCAAACCTTTCCGTAATTCCGCAGTCTCTGCTTTCCCGGGCCGGTCCGGGCGGGATCCCCTCAGCGCTCTCTGCCCCCTCACGCCGCCGCCGCCAGGGGGCGCCTCCCGCCCCGCCCGCGGCCGCGCTCTGCCCCCCCCGCATGACGTCACCTTGCCCCCTGGGGGCGGAGGCGCGCGCAGCCAATGGGAGCGCGGGGAACGCCGCGAGGGGGCGGGGCTTGCGTCCGGGTGACGTCATCGCTCGGGGGTCCTGCGGAGCCGCGGGGAGGGAGCGCGAACCTGAGCGGGGAATGTCCAAGGAATTCCACCCCAAAATCCCTCCTAACCCTGCCCTCTGGCACTGGGCAGCCATTCCCTGTGTCCTGCCCCTCCAGCCCTTGTCCCCAGCCCCTCTCCAGCTCTCCTGGAGCCCCTTGAGGCCCTGGAAGGGGCTCTGAGCTCTCCATGGAGCTCCTCGTCTCCAGGCTGGACAATCCCAGCTCTCCCAGCCTGGCTCCAGAGCAGAGGGGCTCCAGCCCTTGGAGCATCTCTGTAGCCTCCTCTGGACTCTCTCCAGCAGCTCCACATCCTTCTGCTTGGGCTGGGGCAGCTCTGCAGGTGGGTTCTCACCTGAGCACAGGGACAGAGGGACAGAATCACCCGTCCCTGCTGCCCACGCTGGGGGATCACCCCAGAATACGGGGGGTGTCAGGGCCAGCTTCTCACCCACCCACCGCCCAAGTCCTCCCCAGAGCTGCTCTCCCCCTGTTCATCCCCAGCCTGGATCTATCCGGGGGCTTTGTTCCCACCCAAGCGCAGCACCAACACTCGGCCCCATTAAACCCCACGGGATTCCCATGGTCCAGCTCCTGCAGCTTGTCCATCTCCGGACGTCCCCGCGAATTAAACCAAAAAAAAAAAAACCCCGCAGAAAATAAACCGAACTCCGGGACCGCGCGGTGACGTCACCCGCACCGCCGCTGCCCCTCCCTCCCCGCGTGTGCGCGGTGACGTCAGCGCGGCGTGCGCGCGCGCGCCCCCGCCGGGCCTGCGCGGTGCGTGACGGGGAACGGGAGGGGAGGGGGGGGCAGGCGGCNCTGCTGCTCATCGGGGACTCGGGGGTCGGCAAGACCTGCGTCCTCTTCCGCTTCTCCGACGATGCCTTCAACACCACCTTCATCTCCACCATCGGTCAGTGCTTTGCCGCCCGGGGGGGCCTCGGACCCCCCGGTTCCCACCGCTGTACCCCCCCAGCTCCGTTCCTGTGTCACCCCCAGGGACCCTCAGTGTTCGCCCCAGCTCCGTTATTGTGTCACCCCCCAGGGATCTCCCTTGTTATCTCCAGCCCCCCAGGGACCCCCTTGTATTTCCTGTGTCACCTCTAGGGACCGCCTGTGCCACTCCCGAGCCCCACTCCTGTACCCCCTTCTACGGACACCGTGTGTCACCCCTCAGGAACCCCCAGGGACCCCCGTGTGCAATGCCCCAGCCCCGTTTCTGTGTCACCTCTAGGGACCGCCTGTGCCACCGCCGAGCCCCACTCCTGTATCCCCCCATGGGACACCGTGTGTTACCCATCAGGGACCCCCAGGGACCCCCGTGTGCAATGCCCCAGCCCCGTTTCTGTGTCACCTCTAGGGACCGCCTGTGCCACTCCCGAGCCCCACTCCTGTACCCCCTTCTACGGACACCGTGTGTCACCCCTCAGGAACCCCCAGGGACCCCCGTGTGCAATGCCCCAGCCCCGTTTCTGTGTCACCTCTAGGGACCGCCTGTGCCACCGCCGAGCCCCACTCCTGTATCCCCCCATGGGACACCGTGTGTTACCCATCAGGGACCCCCAGGGACCCCCGTGTGCAATGCCCCAGCCCCGTTTCTGTGTCACCTCTAGGGACCGCCTGTGCCACCGCCGAGCCCCACTCCTGTATCCCCCCATGGGACACCGTGTGTTACCCATCAGGGACCCCCAGGGACCCCCGTGTGCAATGCCCCAGCCCCGTTTCTGTGTCACCTCTAGGGACCGCCTGTGCCGCCCCCGAGCCCCACTCCTGTACCCCTCCCAGGGACACACTGTGTCCCTCCGGGACCTCCCTGTGTCACCCCTTGTGTCCCCCCGGGTCCTGTCCCCTGGCCCCGGACGCGGAGCCCCGGCAGAGCCGCCCCGGTGCCGCCTGACGCCGCCTCGCCCCCGCTGCAGGGCAGGGTGGGTTTGGTTCCTCCCTCCCTCCCTCCCTCCCTCCCCGCAGCTCCCTCCGCGCCGGGTGACCCTGAGCGACCCTCGCTGTCCCCCCCGCGCTGGGGCTGCGCTGGCAGCTCGCCCCCCTCGCCCTATGCCAGCCGCCGGAGCCCACCTGGCCCCTTCCATCAGCGCTGATCCCCGTCCCTGCGGGCAGCAGGGCGGTGGGATCCCCGTGTTCGCAGCGCTGCTGGTGTGGCTCGGAAACCGTCGCGCTCGTGGGTGGGGTTTTGTTTTCTCGCCCAACAAAGATGTCCTTCCCCCCTCGGCCGGGCTCCTGGCGGAGCTGATTGCGGCCCTTCCTCGCTGAGCAGCTCCTGAGCGAGGTAGAGCTGCTCTGAGATCACGGAGGAGGGATGTGTCTCTGCCTTTTCCGTGCGATCTGTGCCATGGGACAGGCCTGGTACCCAATATCCTTCCATCCCAGGTGTATCACAGGGTTTTGTTTGCCTTCTGAACATCTTATTTTACAAATGTGGATTTCAGGTCAGCAGCTTCTCACCCGCGTGGTGACTGGCTCTGGGAATTTGGGATAATTCCTCTCTCAGCTTTCTTGCAGCACCCACTGGTGTAACGTGTGCACGTACCCACATCTGGATAAAAAACAAAATTATTTGGAGGGATTTGAACTGGGTCTGGCTTTTGTGTTTGCTATAAATCCATTAAATCACTGGTCATGCAGCTGTTTGCTGAGGGAACGCGGAGTGTCAGTAAATCTTAGTGCCGGGTGTAAGTTCACCCCCGTGCACTTCCTCATCGATGTTGAAACGTCACCCGAAAATTGCACCTCGGACCAGAACACATAAAAAGCAAGACTTAAGGGAAATTCAAAGTGAAAAAAAATATCTTTGTGACAACTAAGTGTCAAGAAAGTTATTTCCTAAGGCCTCTTAGGGCCTCAGCTGGGAGTTTTGCTGGATTTTCGGGGGATTTTGTGGCAGTTGTTAATGTTGTCCCTTCCCATGGCCATGGGAGGCTGGATGGGTTTGCTGCCGTGGCCAGGGTGTATTTTGGCACTGCTTGGCAGCTCCTCGCTGGGATCACATGGCATTCCTTGCCTCTGGAGTTCGTTGGGAAGGTTTATTTCGATTCCCAAAGTTAAAAATAGTCAACGTCATAGCTGAGAAGTCAGCGGGCACACAGTGGCTCCTGCTGCAGACAACTTGTGCTTTTAGTAATTAGTATTAATTGTTGGTCTGACTCTGCAGTTTTGGGGCCTTCACGAGGAGTATCACCAAATTTAGTGGGCAGTGTGCACGTGCAGGTTTTGGAAGTGTTTCCCACCAGTCACACCAGTGGCTTTTCATTTCTGGAGTGCCTAAACTGGGAGGCAGAGGTGTTTTATCCCCTGAGCTGAACCCCAGGTGATGGTAGCTGTGTGCACCCTTTGGTGTGTCAGGTTCGTGTCTTCACGGTGGAATTTGGGAGGTTTTGGGGCACAAACAGATTTTCTGCATGGCGTTTAACTGCCCAAATGATGTTGTTTCCATCGTCCTTCTGCGAGCTGATGTGGAAACCTGGAGGGAAGTGTCTCGTGCAGGCAGTGTCGCTTGAAAGGGAGACTCTCCAACAGCAGCTTGGGAAGAACAGCCCATCCACGAGGGGAGAACTCAAACACCTGAGTTATCCAGGTCCTCTCAGTTCTCCCTGCGTTATTCCCAAGCAATGCAGCAACCTGGCTGAAAATGGGATTTCAAATTCCCGCCGGTGGCTGCAGCTCTCACACTTCCCCAGGTTCACCCTGCAGCAACCCAGGAGCCTGGCAAGGGGCTTTCCCAGGGGGTCCCTGCTGTGGGAAACCCCAGCCCAGCAGCCCTGCAGCTCAGGTTGGTTCTGCAGCTGGAAGAGCAGAGTTTCAGGGCAAACCTCCGGCGGAGTCTTTGACCTGTAGCAACAAGGAAATGTGGTTTGCAAAGTCCTTGTGTACACAGTGGGTGACGGGAGGTGACTGGGTCCTTGGCTGAGGCTCTGCCGTGTTTGAGCAGCCCAAGCAGCTCTGATCCCTGTCTCTGGGTTTCCTCAGAGCTCCACCAACAGCCTGGCGTAGTCCAGCACCTAAAAAATGTGAAAGGAGTGTTTGGTGGTGGCTGTGGGCAGGGCTGGGTCATGGAATCCTGGAATGGTTTGGGTGGGAAGGAACCTCAAAGCCCATCCAGTGCCACCCCTGCCATGGCAGGGACACCTCCCACTGTCCCAGGCCAAGCCCTGTCCACCCTGGCCTTGGGCACTGCCAGGGATCCAGGGGCAGCCACAGCTGCTCTGGGAATTCCATCCCAGCCCCTCCCCGCCCTCCCAGGGAACAATTCCTTCCCAGTATCCCATCCAACCCTGGCAGTGGGAAGCCATTCCCTGTGTCCTGTCCCTCCATCCCATGTCCAAAGTCCCTCTGAGCTCTTCTGTTGGTTCCCTTCAGGCACTGGAGGCTCTTTCTGTACAGAAAAGAAGCATCTCAAGGAATATTGAACTGACCTCTGTCTGAGTGTGGGGAAAAGGGTTTAATTCTCCAAAACCCTGTTTGCACATGTAAGGCAAGACACACTAATAAAGCATTTCTGCTTCACGTTAGTAACTTCTGTTCACTTCACATTTCATCTTTGCACGTTGATGAATCCTGATCCGCGATGGCTGCTGGGGTACAAATTACTGTCCCTGTAACTCGACGTCCTCTCGCTTTGACTTTGAGTCACTTCAATCTAATATTTCCTGCCAAGGCAGCAGTTAAGCTTCTGGATGTGCCGAGGTGCCGGCGTGAGTGATTTCACTGCCCCGTCTGAGGCACTGTGAATATTCCAGATGGCATTTCTGCCAGAAATCCCGGAGTCATCATAACCTCCCTGGAGAGAGAGGGCAGGGCCTCGGCCTCCAGCACTGCCCTGCTGGTTGCAGGTGCAAGAGGAATAAATTTTGGAGGACTTAGCCCATCACTTTTAAATTTTAACTGTTCCTCAGCGATTTTTCCGGCGCAAAAATCATTTTTATGGCATTTGGTTTTGAGAATTGTGCGTTCTCAGCTGTGCTTAGGGATACTCCTTGCCGGGTCAGTGAGTTCCTCTGGCAGAGGTGATGCTCCTGGGTGCTCCTCCTCACTTCCGTGCTTCCCCTGCTGCCAGCACATTGAATGTTAAAAATGACAGGATAAATAACTCCCAGGCTGTGTATCCTTGAGATCTTAATTTTTAATGTATTTTTCTTAGCATTCAGCGTGTCAGGTTGTGGATGGTTTGAAGTGAGCTGTGGAATAAGGATCGGTAGGAGCTCTGCAGACTCCTCAGGGTCCAACCTTTGGTACCTGGGAGGGAGGTTCTTCTGGCCAGGATGGCTGCTGAAAAATCTGAATGCCAGCACCGAGCCTAAGCATGTAATCACTGTTGTCTGACTAAGTCCAATGCAAATGGAGGTGAGTCACAAAAAAAATGTTTTCCCATGAAATCTCCAGTAACAGCCCAGGAGAACAAAGGGTGTGTAAGCATTGGGAGGTTCCCCCCTCAGTGCTCCTGAAATTTCCCTGGATCTTAACCCCTCCTGGATTCTGTATTCCTGAGCTTTCACTCACCTGGCTGCGAGTCTACAAATCCGGAGATAAAAACCCAGTGATTTTTGAGGTTTGTTTTATTTGGAACACAGCCAAAGCTGTGCTAGGAGCATGCAAAACTGTTATTTTAAATGTGAAAGTATGGGAAAACTACTTAGATGAAATTATTATTTTTCAATTATTTCTTTTGCCTTTATTAGAAGTGGGTTTGAGTTGGAACCACTTGCTTTGAAATCGCTTTATATTGGCACATTTAAGCAGTGAAGTTTTTAAAAATTACTCCTCGAGAGTCGTCAAGTAATAAATCCAAGTTTGTTTGTGCATCCTGGAGGATTTGAGTCGTGTTCATGTCGTTCCCAGGCTGTGGGCTCAGTCTGCTCTGACTCCTGGCACAGAACAGGTGAATTAGACAAGGAAAAACCCCGATAAACCCCGGCCCAACAAAGCCCCCCGATCCCAACTGCTGCTCGGTCATTTCCGTGACAGGAACCCATCAGGCAGCACGAGAGGCCAGGTCATTTCCACTCGGAGGTGGCCGAGCTGCCAGGGGAATTTTGGAGGGGAAAAGATCGGTGGGGTCAGAACGAAAGTAGAAAATGAAACTGGATCCGTCAATGGCTGCTGGATGCAGGCTGGAGCTCGGGAATCCCCTCCACTCTTGGCTGCTGGAGGTTGGACAAGGATTGTCTGGCCTGGAGAGGGGTTGTCCTCTCCTCTGTCTGCTGGGACACCCAGAAGGGTTGCAGAGCGAGCTGCACTTGTGTGATGCCGTATGAGGAAGGTGGTTTGGTTTTGGTTTTGTTTGGTAGGTTTTTTTGGGGTTTTGTGTGTGTGTGTGTGTTTTGGGTTTTTTTCTGCACTAGGGCTGTGAATAATGAGCAGCAGTTCTGCACACGCCTCACAGAGCTGATGAGAAACTGGGGATGGCTGTGGTGGAGGGCTGAGGAACTGAGCTGGCTGGAAACTTCTTTGTGTAACGTGGCTGTTTTTTCAGCTGAGCTGGATCGGTTCCCTGACGGGGCTCCTTATGTTACCCTCCAAATCCGTGCTGGTGGAGCGATAGGGCAGCAGGGGACATGGAAACAGCGGAGTAGGGGGTGCTTGTGCTCAGAATTCCAGGATTGTTGAGGCTGGAAAAGCTTTCCCAGAGCATCGAGTCCAACCTGTGCCCGATCCCCACCTTGTCCCCAGCCCAGGGCACTGAGTGCCACATCCAGGGATTCCCGGGACACCTCCAGGGATGGGGACTCCAAAGCTCCCTGGGCAGTTCCAAGGCCTGAGCACCCTTTCCATGGGGAAATTCCTGCTGGATCCACCCTGAGCCTCCCCTGGCCCAGCCTGAGGCCGTTTCCCCGTGTCCTGTCCCTGTGCCCTGGGAGCAGAGCCCGACCCCCCCGGCTGCCCCCTCCTGTCAGGGAGTTGTGCAGAGCCAGAAGGGCCCCCAGAGCCTCCTTTGCTCCAGGCTGAGCCCCTTTCCCAGCTCCCTCGGGAATTCTCCAGCCCCTTCCCAGCTCCGTTCCCTGCCCTGGACTCGCTCCAGCCCCTCAGGGTCTCCAGGAGGTGTCCCCAGCCCTGGGGGTGCCCCAGCAGTGCCAGCACAGGGGACGGGCACTGCCCTGGGCCTGAGAGGCTCCCCATGAAAATTCACTTTCTGGTTGCAGTTCCACATTAACAAACCTCTTGGCAGCTGTTCCAGTGCCTGGCCTTCCCTCCTCCCTGCCCCCAGTATGAAACAAACCCTAAACTGGGCTCGCTGCTGTCCCGGCGCTGCTGCTGTCGGTGCCTCGGGCAAAGCCGGTCGGTGAAGGACGCGAGCGCTGCGGAGCTGCTTCCTTGGGCACAGACCTGGGCCAGCAGCCCTGCTGCTCCTGTGTCCTTGCACTGACACGCCGTGGATGTGCAGCTGAGACTCACGGGCAGCTGCTCCCCGAATGTGCTGAGCACGATCAGGAGCCCTGCAGGGGAAGGAGAGTGCCCAGCATGGCTGCCCCAGCGCTGTTTCCAGGAGGGGACTGAGCTGTCACTTCAGCAGTGACAGAGATGAAGGGTTAGGAAGTCGCTGGTATTTTCTAGGGTACCGCGTGTTCAGGTTGGGAGCACAGGCCTGTAGCGCCTTGTGACAAGGCTGTGTGATCTGTGGGCTGCCTGTGAATTTTCAGAGGCCAAACAAAATGTCTGTTGGTGTCGGTAGAAACTCGTTCACAAACTGCTGAGCAGGAACGCAGCCTTTGTTTTTAGCAGCCAGTGATTAGCTTTTAGTGCCTTGTTGAGTGATAAACACAACTGGGAGGTGCAGAGAAGTGATTTCCTCAACTCCTTGGTTTATGTATTTTGAAATAAAATCTCTTACGCTCTTGCAGAAGAAATTCTTCCCTGTGAGGGTGGGGAGGCCCTGGCACAGGGTGGCCAGAGAAGCTGTGGCTGCCCCTGGATCCCTGGCAGTGCTCAAGGCCAGGTTGGATGGGGCTTGGAGCACCCTGGAGTAGTGGAATGTGTCCCTGCCCATGGCAGGGGGTGAAATGGGATGAGCTTTTAGGTCCCTTCCCACGCAAACCACAGTGATTCAACACTTCTCCCTATCCTGAGAAAACACTTGATCTTTTCCACCCTTCGAGTCAATACCGATATTTAATTAGGGGATCGATTGAGAGCCTATTGATGAAAACCTCAGCAGGGGATAGGAAGAATCCACCCTCCCTTGAAGGGTTTTAGGCAGAGGTTGCTGCCTGCAGTCCGGCAGTGCTGCCTGCGAGGGGTTTTGCCTTGGCAGGCCCGGCTCTGTGTCCCTGCTCGTGGCAGCCCTGCAGCAGGGCGTGGGCGCTCCCCGCCCTGGGTGCCCACAGCCCGCTCCGCGCTCCTCCTCCCCGGAGCTGGGAGAGCCGGCGTGTCCCTGCTTGTTGGTGAGCTGGAGAACCTCGGGAAGGATGGTGCCTGGGAGAGTGCTGCTCTGCCAGGAAAACTCATCCCACCTGGGCTTGAGAAATGCCCAGACAGGACACGGGAGCGGAGCAGGTTGTGCGGATTCTGCGCCAGTGCCTGTTTTGCTCCGTGCCTTTTTGACGGAGAAGGATTTCAGCCTTGCTTTGTGTAACTCTTGCGAGGGGGAAAGGTACTTCAGAAGTGCTTTGTGAAAAACCAGCTTGTCAAATTCCCGGTGCTGAGGGAGTTCCCCTGTCTGGCCCTTGGAAGCAGGGAAGAGACCAGAGCTGCTGCTGCACGTTGTCTTGAACGTCTGGTGTCTCGGTGCAGCTCAACCGCGTGGGTTTTCCTTTCTGCGGGGGTTTGACTACAAGGCTTGTGTGGGTTTAACTAAAGTCTCTGCGTGTTTTGGTTCTGTTCCGTAGCTGAAACAACTCCAGGCTTTCTTTCCCACTGGGACTGTGACTGTTCCGTGCTGTGTAACCTGGAGAAATACTCGTTTGTGTCTTGCATTTCCAAAATCTCACTTAATGCTTCCAGAGAGAGGCCTGCTTGCTTGAGAGCCGATGGGTATGGAATTCCTGCAGTGACATCCACACCTGTACAGCTTTTTCCTCAAGGATGCTTCTCAGACTGATGGGCTTTCATGTTTGGATTCGCTGAAGCTGTTGTTGGGCTAGGAGGAGTGCTGGGAATGTTCTCTTCCCAATCCCACGGCTCTGGTGTGGCTGCTGCTGTGTGTGCTGGGAGTTCCTTTGGGGCTGGGATCAGCACCGTGCTTGGGGAGGCTGTCCTGGCCCAAGAGCTGAGCTTCAGAACCCATAAAAGCCGTGGTTCCAAAGGTGGGTGGTGCTCTGGGAAGTTCAGGTGTCATCTCGGGGTGTCCGGGTGACTCCCCCGAGGGCACAGTTCAAACTACACTGTCACTATTGCAGATCTGTCATAAATGCCTGAACTTAGGTCATTAAAATGCTGGTAGCAGCACCTAGAAGCTTCCAGTTCCTCAGGTTAGCAGCATTGATTTCACACCTCCCGAGGCTTGCTGCAGGCTGTGCCTCATCCATCCTCTCCTCGTGGGGTTGCTGTGGCAGAACGAGCTCGTGGGAAGCCGAGCTGTCACCTCCGTCCCCGTGCACGTGGCAGGACGTGCGTGTGCCTCTGCCGCTGGAGAGGGAGCTCAGATGTGGCGCCTCAGCACAGCTGTCTTAATTGCTGCTTAAAGGAGTCCCTGCAACGCTCCTGGTTCCTTGAGCCTGCTGGGAAGCGCTTTCATCTCCAGGGAGCTTTTTGATCTTCCCAGTAAACAGCAAAGTTACTTAGTTGGTTATTTTAGCTACACAAATCTCTGGCAAAAGCAAAGGTAACTCCTGTCTGGTTCTTTGGGATTTGTGCTGGTCTGCCTGGGACAGCACGGACCAGGAATGTGAGTTCTCTGTGAGCTCTGCTGCGTCTCATTCCCGTTTCAGTGAGCAGAAATGCTGTGGGTTCAACCAAAGGGGCTCAGAAACTCCACCCGCAACAGCGTGACACTGGGAGTGGCCATGTGTCACAGAGACATGTCCCCAGCCCCAGGGATGTATCCCAGCCCCAGGGATGTGTCCCAGCCTCAGGGACGTGTCCCCAGCCTCAGGGATGTGTCCCAGCCCCAGGGATGTGTCCCAGCCTCAGGGACGTGTCCCCAGCCTCAGAGACGTGTCCCAGGCTCCGGGATGTGTCCCCAGCCCCAGAGATGCATCCCCAGCCCCAGGGATGTGTCCCAGCCTCAGGGACGTGTCCCCAGCCCCAGGGATGTGTCCCCAGCCTCAGAGACGTGTCCCAGGCTCCGGGATGTGTCCCCAGCCCCAGAGATGCATCCCCAGCCTCAGGGATGTGTCCCCAGCCTCAGGGATGTGTCCCCAGCCTCAGGGACGTGTCCCAGGCTCCGGGATGTGTCCCCAGCCCCAGAGATGCATCCCCAGCCTCAGGGATGTGTCCCCAGCCTCAGGGATGTGTCCCCATCCTCCGGGACATGTCCCCAGCCTCAGGGATGTGTCCCAGCCTCAGGGATGTGTCCCCAGCCTCAGATATGTGTCCCCAGCCTCATATATGTGTCCCCATCCTCGGAGACGTGTCCCCATCCTCCAGGACGTGTCCCAGCCTCAGGGATGTGTCCCAGCGTGCTCGAGGCCCTGACCCAGCCAGAGAACAGGAGATGGAGCTGCCCAGGTTTGGGTTATGGAATGACAGAATGGATTGGGTTGGAAGGAACATTTAAGCTCATCTTGTTCCACCCCCTGGCATGGGCAGGGACAACTTCCACTCTCCAAGGTTGTTCCAAGCCCCAGTCCAACCATGGTCTGTGTCAGAGAACAACATCAGGATTTACAGGAAATGAGCAGAGGGTACAGCAGAGCTCTGCCAGCAGCTGGAGCAGCAGCCCCAGGGTGACAAACCACAGCGGTGACGGTCCCCGTGACCGCAGCAGCCCCTGCTCGGGGTGAGCAGCTCCGGCAGCAGCTGGGTGACAGCACCTGCACTGCTCCGAGCGGGACATCTCACACCACCCCTGTCACCTCCTCCTGCTGCCTCTCGCCCGCCTGCAGGGTTCGAAGCTCTTTCAAAGCTGGTGGCCACTGCCAGATGCTCTGGTGATCATGAGGAGACCTCGACCAGCAGGAATCTCCCCTGACTGTTGGGCTTTTGATGGGGTCCAGAGCAGCTCTGACACACTGGGAATCGGATCCCCACCTCAGGTCCTGTCCTGGCAGCCTGTGGAGCACAGACTTTGTGCTTCTGTCACCTCACAGCAGGGCTGTGTTAATTTGGGTTGTCTGGGGTGTCTCACTGCCCCAAGGACAGCAGTGCCAGCACCTCTGTGCGTTTCTGTCCCAGTCACACACCACCTGCAGCACAACTTTTTTCCAATATCCAGACCGAGTTTTCCCTGTTATGATCAGGGTCAATCTCCTTTTGTCCTCAGCAGCAGGCTCAGGCAGCGCCAGTTGGGACACCCAGCACCTCAAGGGGCTCCAGGAGAGCTGGAGAGGGACTTGGGGACAAGGGCTGGAGGGACAGGACACAGGGAACGGCTTCCAAGTGGAAAAGGGGAAATTTGAGTGGGATATTGGGCAGGAATTGTTCCCTGGGAGGGTGGGGAGGGGCTGGGCTGGAATTCCCAGAGCAGCTGTGGCTGCCCCTGGATCCCTGGCAGTGCCCAAGGTCAGGCTGGACGGGGCTTGGAGCCACCTGGGACAGTGGGAGGTGTCCCTGCCCATGGCAGGGGTGGCACTGGATGACTTTAATGTCCCTTCCCACCCAAACCATTCCATGGTTCTGTTCTCTTCTAGCAGAGAACAGCAAACTGAAAAACCCAATCAAGTCTCACAGCCTCCAGTGCTGCCTCAGGAGATGCTGGTGTTTTGGGGTAGCAGGGAATTCTGATTTTAGGTGTGTCGTGTGACATTCTTCCAGTTTTTTCCACCTTTTCAAAGGCACGTTGTTCCGTTCCTCAGGCTTTTTCTGTGAGTGCAGTTTGACTGCTGTCAGCTTAAAAAATGTGATAGAGCTCCCCGATAAATGCGACGCTTTGGGGCAATATCATAACAATGGGCTTTTATTTCGAGATTTTTCCCCTGCTGACGAACTCGAGAGCTCTGCCACTCATCTTCTCACTGCTGGAGAGCTCAGAGCTTGGGTGGAAACATCTGGTGTTCCAATCCTTGACCTCCTCCAAGAGCCAGGAGCTGGAGGAACCCCCATGGTCACGCTGTGCCTTTACCTGGATATGTGGGAATTACCTTAGAGGCTCCTAGAACTTGGTGTAAACCAGGGATCAGAACCTGCTGCTGTGCTTTTTATGGATGCTGAGGGGTTAATAAATGGTTTTCTGCTGTGAGTTGCTGTTCAGTAACTGGGAAAACATCCCCGGTGACAGGGCAGCTGTTCATTAACACCTGTCGAGTTTTGGAGCTTCAGAGGGAACACCCTGCAGGATCCTGGAGCCTGTGGGAGGCAACAGGCGTGTCCTTAATCAGCCATTCCCGGTCGGAATTGTCCCCCAGAATGATGCTGAGGTCACATGTGGGGTGGCACTGCTGGTGCCTCTCTGATGGCAGCGCGTGCTTGGTGCCAGCAGTGACAGAACTCCGTGCTCTGGGCAGCCTGGCTTGGGACACACTCAGAAATAATGGGATTATTTTGTGTTGGTAAGAACAGAAACAGCTTTTCCAGCAGGGAAGGTGTCCCTGCCCATGGAACGAGGCTGAGCTTTAAGATCCTTCCCAACCCAAACCATTCTGGGATTGATTCAGCGATTCCCTGGCAGTGAATTGAGTGGCTGAATCCTTTAATGGCCTCCCCACCGCAGCACCTCCTCTCTGGTAAAGCCGATGCTTTTCTTGAATGAATTCCCTTCCCTTCATTTAAGTGTTATCTGTCTTGTCCATCTGCTGCGTATAAATTAGCCAGGAGAAGTGTTAGCTCGAATTTTATTTTTGTGTAATTCGAGGGCAAAATTGCCCTTGCAGCAAGCGGTGACAAATTCTGTGTTTCACAAATAGCAGTTTATGTGAAAGCAGATCCACGTACCGTATTTATTTTCTGGCTAACAAATATAGTGTAAGTAGGGTGAGACATGCATGAAAACTGATTTAATTGGCTGTAATTGAACTTGAACATATTTAATTCATGTCCTTGGTGGTTTAGAGTAGAATTCCAATTGCAGACCGGGCTGTCTGGAGTCCAGACCTTTCCCTGCTGTGATTTTGGGTGTGGGACCCGATGGGCTCCCGACCGTGGGATTCATGAGGAGATGCAGCTGCTCCGTGTGATGCCCTCTAAAAACAGGGGCTGCTAAAGGTGCCTGGACCAGAGTTAATTGAGCGTATTGGAAAATGAAAGATGTAATGGCAGGGAATTAAATCGGCCCTCAAAGCTGGAATTAACTGACACTGAGCAGAGGTTACTGCTGCACGGGAACAGCTCTGAAGGAAGTTCTGTTTCTTGCTAGAGCTTCATTTCCTTTTTTTTCCCCCCTTAGTACCTTATGAATAAAAACCTTATTGTCTCTCTCGTCTCTTGGTATGCATAAAACATCACTAAAACCAGTCCCTTTGTTCATTTTCTTTTGTTTTGTTCGTGGGAGCCTTGTGTAAGGTTTAGCCGCCGGAATAACAAAACGATCAAATTTCTTTTTTTCTGGAAGAAATAACTGCTTGTGTTGAAGCTGTCGTCTCTGGGACCTTGGTGGCAGCGTAGGTGGTGGCAGCAGGAACCTGGAGCCTTCTGTTCTGCGCAGAGATTGTTTTTCACATTTAGGTTTGAACTGTGTGACTTCTGGAACTCCTTCCCTGGGAGGAGTGTGGGTAAGTCAGAAGTTGCAGTGGTGTTTGTGAGGGAGGAGAGGAGAGGATGAGGAGGTTCCTTCAGCGGTTCTGGCCTCAGAAATGCCATCTGTCCCCGCCTGTGACCAGGCACTGCCCCACGGTGATTGTGCACACGGAAACTTTCCAAGGGGGATGCCAGAGGATGGTGCCAGGGACAGGACGAGGAGCAGTGGCCACAAACTGGAACTCGAGGAGTTGAAATGGTCACAAACTGGAACACGAGGAGTTGAAATGGCCACAGACTGGAACACAGGGAGTTGAAATGGTCACAAACTGGAACACGAGGAGTTGAAATGGCCACAAACTGGAACACGAGGAGTTGAAATGGCCACAAACTGGAACTCGAGGAGTTGAAATGGCCACAAACTGGAACTCGAGGAGTTGAAATGGCCACAGACTGGAACACAGGGAGTTGAAATGGTCACAAACTGGAACACAGGGAGTTGAAATGGTCACAAACTGGAACACAAGGAGTTGAAATGGTCACAAACTGGAACACAGGGAGTTGAAATGGCCACAAACTGGAACATGAGGAGTTGAAATGGTCACAAACTGGAACACGAGTTCTTCCTCCACATGGAGAACTTCTGTCCCTGGAGGGTGACAGAGCCCTGGAACCACTGCCCAGGGATGATGTGGAGTCTCCTTCTCTGGAGATGTTTAAACCCACCTGCTCCAGGTGACCCTGGTTGGACTGGAGGATCTCCAGAAGTCTCTTCCAGCCCCAGCAGTTCAGGAATTGTCTCTGAACCTCCGTCGTTGTCTGGGATCCCAGTGCTGGTCTCCATGGCTGGGATGCTGGGTGAGCTCACTGCTCCCAAAACCTGTGGCAGCTGTGCCTTGCACACATCTGCTGAGTGGATGCTGATGTTGAACATTTTGGGTTCGGAGCCACTGGACGTGGCTGTCCCCTCCTGTCCAGATGGCAGCGCTGGGGAAATGCTCCATTTTATGGGGAGTGCTCCTCGCCCCGGTTATCTCCCGAACTTTGCCCGGGCGCTGATATGGAGAGCGCTGGCTCGGATATCAAACCACCAGATCAAAACTGTGCCACGAAGCCTCGGCCCACTGGCTGAGGCTCTGGTGCTGGGCTGTCAGGTGACAGCTGTGGGACGTGGCTGTGGGCACTGCTCAGCGTTCCCTGCGGTGTTCCCTGCAGCCGGAGCTCGCCCGGCTCCCCTGTTCTTCGCCAGAGTGGGAGAACCGAGCTGTCCCTTTGTGCCTCACACACCTGAGTTCCTCCCTCAGAGGAGCTGTCACCTTCTCTGTACAGAAAAACTGAATTTTATTTGCAAAGATTAGTACAAAATTAATGACCAGCAGTTTGTGTCTGGGTCAGTATTTAAATACCTGCAGCAGATGGAGTGAGGGATTTGGACCTTGAGGTCACTGTGGAGCTCTTGGGAAGGCCCTGAGGTTGAACAAGGAAGAGACATTTGGAAATCCCTCCCAGGCAGGTCCGTGGGATGGCACCTCAGCTCCGTGTCTGCTGCCTTGCCCACCTCCTGATTATTTGGATTTTCACTCCAGCAGCACTTCCCCTTGTAATCCATCTACCAGACGTGGACAGTGCTGCTTGAGGAGCAGCAGCTTCGGGGAATTCCTGATTGATACTCTGCTTCCTTGCAGCCCTGTGGCTTCCCAGACCTAAATGTGTGGATAGAATCTGTATTTTTTTAAAGAAAAAAGTCACATTTAGCTGATAAGAGGATTTACATTGCCAGTATTCAATGTGTAATAGCAAGGTAATGGACTTCTCCCTGTTAAGGTCCAACAAAGGAGATGTCAAGGATTGTTCCTGGAAGTGATTAATATTTTAATTTAGGTGATGAGCCAGGAGTGGAAGATCCCCACTGCCATGGAGGTGCAGCAGCCTGGGGAACACACAGCTCCCGCCATCTGTCTCCTTGGTCGCTTCATATTTTTAATGCTTTTTAACGTTGCTGCCAAGTGCTCTTAAGGAATTTTTGGCAGCAGTGTTGCCTTTTGCAGTGACTTCCCTCAGGTGCTAATTTGTGGTTTTTAATGCAGAATGGCCATGGAGAAGGTTTCGGGTGAGGCAGTTTTGGTGCCCTACATTTGCTGTGTGAAAGGACTGATGGCTGAGACCTCACCTGCTCACAGCTCCTCTGCCGCTTTGAAGGGCAGCGGGAGCACTTCAGGAAGGAATTCCAGTTAGGAAGGTCTCCCTCACTCCTGGAATTCTGAATCGTGCAGCTGGGAATGTTGTTCATCTCTGAATTGGTTGGTGCTGCATGGGCAATGTGGGATGGGTTTGGGAAGCTCCAGTGGCAGGAGGATCCCCGAATTCTTCCGGGAGCAGAGATGTGGATGAATTAATTCCCAGCACGTGGCCTTTCCCAGACACCAGGTCAGGCTGGATAACAGCGGCCTCCTATTGTCTGGGGGATGATTAAGCCTGGGATTTGGGGGGATAGAAGGCAGAGTCCTGGATTTGTCACCAAAATGAATATTCAGCGAGTCCGTCAGGGCTGGTTTGCATAAATCAGAGCTCCCCGCACCCCGATGGGGGTGTGTGACAGGGAGCGAGGCTCACAGCCACATCCAGCAGGGGAATGTAGGTCACCCCAGGAGCTGCCGTCTCGCAGGACTGTCATCTGCTTCGTTAAGAATAGATTAATTGGGAGGAGACGCTCTGGCTCCCGTGCTGCTGGTGCTGCTGCTCCTGTCCCGCGTCCTGCCTTATGTCACCAGCCCTGGCGTTTCTCGGGATTGCTGTGGGATCGGGGAAACTCAGCCTGAAGGGGAGTTTGATAAATTCCTGGGAAATGGGGGATTCAGGGCAGGTCACTAAGAGGGACCGGCAGAGCTTGAGCAGCCTCGTGGGAAGGAAATACACTCGGGTTTAAGAACCTCTAATTTAGCAAATTTTGTGCTTGATCCAAACCAGGCTCCCAGGCAGGACCTTCCCTCAGAGGGAATTTCTCTTACCCACTTGTGGAGCGTTCTTAGACCACTGGAATGGTCGGCCTCGGTGATCTTAGGGGTCTTTTCCAGCGTGGACAGTTCCAGATTCTGTTCTGCAAATGAGCTAAGCGCACGTTTCCCGAGGTTCCAGCCAAGCTCTGTGTTAGTTCACTTCGTGTGAGGCATGTGCTGACTTTATTTTAGACGCAGCTTCAGGTGCTCTGTCAGTGCTGAGCTGTCACGACTTGAAACCTTGCAGAGCAGGACGAGTGAGTTCCTGCCGCACCTCTGGCTTGCACACCCCGTGCTGGGAAAAGCTGCCCGCAGAGGAGGTGAAGCACCTGAATTCACTCAATTTCTGCTTTGCTAACACATAAATCCGTGGTTTTCTCATAATTTGAGTTCTTCGTTACGCTCCTGGTCACGGGATGTCAGAAATGATGGAAGTGAAGGTGTAGCAAACACAGCCAGGAGGCCATTCCGGTGTCACTGTGATGACTGACGCTCTCTGGGTTGTTCCCAGGGCTGCTCCCGCTTCTCCCCACAGCTGTGGGAGACCAGGATGGGGGTCCTGCCATTCCTCTGTTCATTCCCTGGGACCCTTTGCTCCCTCTGCCGAGCTCTGCTCCCACTCCGGGCTCTACATCTCAACAAGTCAGGCAGGTCCTGCCCTTGGAGTCCTGAGTCACTGCAGCTTGGGAGGCTCTGAGGGAACTCCCCTGTCAGTTTGTGCCATGGCTGGAGTCCCTTTGGAGGGTTTTCATCCCGGCTCTGAGCGGTGTGGGAGCGTCAGCGTGGCCGGGCCGCTCGCTGAGCCTGTGCTGCCCGTGTGTGGCGGGGCCCTGCGTTATTTATGTTATTTATAACCTGGGCTGCAGATCTTTGAGTGGGCTGGGCTCAGGCCAGCAGCAGCACTGGGCTTGTCTGATCCAGGTGTTCAGGGAGGAAAAATTCCTGCTTGGTCCTCTGCTCTCCGTGGCTGGCTGGGTTGTAATGCCTTGGCAAGGGGGGATGGCTTTCCACGGGCACAGGGCAGGGATTTTGGGAAGGAATCCCAGCAATTCCCTTGGGAAGGTGCTGGCATGAGTATCCCAGAGAAGCTGTGGCCACCCCTGGATCCCTGGCAGTGTCCTAAGGCCAGGCTGGATGGAACTTGGAGCAGCCTGGGACAGTGGGAGGTGTCCCTGCCCACAGCACAGAGTGGGATAGGATGAGCTTTAATGTCCCTTCCCATCCAGAGCAATCTGGGATTCGATGAACGCTGGTTTTTCTGTTTCCTCCAAGAATTCATTGCCACGTGGATCCGTGCGGGAATGGATGCTCTCCCGGGGATGTGTGTGGGAAGCGGGGGATGTCTGCACACACAGAGCAGCAGGTGAGCTCTCCCCTGAAGGAGGAGGAGCAGCTGCTGGGTTGCTGAGTTACACCGCCGTTTACTCAGGGGGTTAAGTGTGTTTGAGCTCGGAGAGCAGGGCGTGTGCGGGGCTGTGCAGCTTGGGCATCCTCCCGCAAAGGCACGAGGAGCAGACTTAGCGCTGCCTGCCGGGTTTAAACCTGGAGCACCGTGTGTTTGTCAGACGCCAGAGCACCCACAGGCCCCTTGTTCTGATTCCATCCCTGGTTTTTTGTCGCTGATCAGGCTGCCCTTCCCTCCTCCACAGTCCTTCCCACATACCTGACCGTGCTAGGCATGATCAGAGCTGAACACAAGGAAGGGTTCAAATGCAGTGCAGTCCCTCACTGATGAATAAATGTTTTGTTAGGAGGAGCAGCCATGGCCTGAAGTGTCCATTCCTTACCTGGATCTGGAAGTTCCTGGTGCTGTTAAAAAGAAGCCAGGTGGTCCCAAGCTTTCAGGTTTCCTCGTCCCCGTCTCTCTGATAATTTCATTATCAGGGAGTGAATTTTGAGACTTTGCCCAGTGCGCCCTCGTGCTGTTTTGTTGCAGTTTTGTCCCAAGAAAGAATTATTCCCAAAGCACTGATGGTCAGAGATCTTCCTGTCAGGGAAGTTGTTGGGATTGAGGGGACAGTGTGGGTCCGGTGGTTCCTCCCCTCTGCGGTTGGGCGCCGCGCTGGCTGCCAGAGGTGGCAGAGCCGGATTGCAGGAGGAGTTTCCGTGAGTGCCAAGGCTTGTCCCAGCCAGCCCAAAGCTTCCCACTCCCACCTCAGCTGAGTTTGGCTCCCTGATAAACCTCGGGCTTTCACTCAAGCCTTTGCCAGAGGATGAGGCCGGGAAGAGCTTCAGTTTCTCTTTTCCCAACGCCCTTATCGGTGATTCTTACACGTGGCACTGGGTGATGGAGGCCTGGTCCTTCCTTCTCTCCGAGAGGAGACACCTCAAGGAGCTGCGAGGGGCTGCAGGAGTTGGAGCTGAGCAGTGCAATCATGGACTGGTTTGGGTTGGAAGGGACCTCAAAGCTCAGCTCTGTGCCAGGGACAGGGACACCTTCCTCTGTCCCAGGTTGTTCCAAGCCCCATCCTGGCCTGGAACAGCTCCCTACCCCAATCTAACTCAAGCAAGAGCTTAGATAGCCACAGGAAGGTACAAACCCTGTCTTTGCTGCCTCACTGTTTGGAAATTCCTGCGCTGAGTGAAGAAATTTGGGAATTCCTGTACTGGGCAGAAGGAAAGTGCTGTTGTCCTCACTGAATTAACTCTGCCGTGCACAAAGTGTGAAGGAACGAGGCCTCGGGACTCGCAGCAGTCCCAGGAGCACAGGTTGTGCCATACCTGGGGGTCAGTGTGCAGCTGGGATCCTCCAGGTGTGCTCAGAGCTTACACAGCGCCCAGGAAACAGCCCCAAAATTTGTTAAATAGCAAAAATCCAATTACAGAGAACTGACAACAGCAGGAAAATGCAGCAATATTAAGCCTAATTTTAAAATTGCCAAATTAACTTGGGGGTGGAAAGCTTTGTCTGGTCTTTCTAAACACAGCTATTCCTCCTCAGTCCTCCAAGCCCTCCCAGTAACAAATTTCCCAAATAGATCGAGAATTCCGAACCCTTTCAAGACAGCGCAGCTCTTGCAAAGAAGCTTTGATGCTTCAAGGTGTCATTTCCTTAGAGCAGGCAGCTGTTAACCGTGGTTATCAGTTAAGATAATTATTAATTATTTCGTAAGAAAGCTTCAGCAGTAAATCCACTTTCTCTTTCCAAGGAAAGCCCGGCCACAAGCGCATCAGGCAGGAGCTGAGGGTTCTGCTTTTAATTAAGCTCTTAATGATCTTGGTCGCTGCTTAAGTCTTTCAAAACATTTCTTCGGCGAGGGATTCAGGCCGGCACAGCGTGGCTGAACGCCGTCCCAAACCACACTCAACGTTTTGAGTGCCAACACCGCTTCCCAGAGGTTTTCTAGGAACAATTTCTCCCTCCTTCACCCTTCAGCACAGAACGAGGGATCAGTGTTGGTTTTTCCAGGTGTTGTCCCCAGCCCCGGGCACTGGGACTTTGCTGGGACAACGATTTCACCCGGTGGGAGAGGTTTTGGAAGCACAAATTCAGACAGGAGAGTTAATTTTGGAGAGGCAACAGCAAACCCCAGCGCAGGGGCTGTTTGTGCCTGGGACACCGGCACTGCTGGGTTCCAGCTCTGTGGAAGAACACATGGATTACACAGACATACACACCTGTTAGGAAAAACCTCAACTCCTCATCTTACTAAAAAATTAAGCCCAAACTGAGCTCTGCTTTGGTGGTACGGTGAGTTCGTTTATAGCTGACAAATTTACAGACTAAATAATCCAATAATAAACTCCATCCTCATCCCTGGAAGTGCTCAAGGCCAGGTTGGACAGGGCTTGGAACACCCTGGGATAGGGAAAGGTGGCACCCATGGCAGAGGGTGGCACTGGATGGGCTTTAAGGTCCCAGCCCAAACCATTCCATGATTTTAGAGCCAGGTGAGACTCTTGGAGAACTTCACCTTCCTCAGGGTGACACTGGGAGGGGTGCCATCCAGACACCTCCTGGCGCTCCTCAGGAGATGGGAACGTGCCCTGAGTTCTGCCACGGGAGCTCAGGTGTGGAGAGCAGTTCCTGGAGCACACACTTCAAAATCCTGGCTGTTGTCAGAGCCCGTGGCACAGAGCTGGGCAGCTCAAACACACGAGATTTGAATTACAGAGACACCGAGGCTGGAAAAACCCTCTCAGACCATCGAGTCTGACCATCCCCTGCACTGCCAGGGCCACCACTGACCCTGTCCCCAAGTGCCACATCCACAAGGTTTTGAAATCCCTCCAGGGATGGGGACTCCAAACCTCCCTGGGCAGCTGTGCCAGGGCTGGACACCCTTTCCAGGAAGGGATTTTCCCAATATCCTGCCCTGGCCGTTTCCCCGTGTCCTGTCCCTGTTCCCTGGGAGCAGAGCCCGACCCCCCCGGCTGCCCCCTCCTGTCAGGGAGTTGTGCAGAGCCAGAAGGGCCCCCAGAGCCTCCTTTGCTCCAGGCTGAGCCCCTTCCCAGCTCCCTTGGGAATTCTCCAGCCCCTCCCCAGCTCCGTTCCCATCCCTGGACACGCTCCAGCCCCTTCCCAGCTCTTGCCCTGTTGAACCTGAGGATGAATTTGTTTAGGGTTGCTTTTCTTCCCCGAGCCGAGCACACGTGGTGCTGGTGCGGTGTGTGCACAGCAATTATTAATGAATTACGGACAAAATGCAGTCGTTCCTCTGCTGCTCTTGGCCTGTGTTGGATGGGATGGGATGGGATGTGGGATGTTCCTGCAAGGTTGGATTTGCCTGCAGGATGGGATGGGATGGGATGGGATGGGATGGGATGTCATGTCCCTGCAGGGATGGGATGTCCCTGCCAGGTGGGTGGGATGTCCCTGCCGGGTGGGTGGGATGTCCCTGCAGGGTGGGGTGTCCCTGCCGGGTGGGCTGTGCCTCCGGGATGCCCGTCAGGCTCCAGCTCCCAGCCGTGCCCTCCTCCTGCCCTACATTCTGCTTCCTCCCGCCCAGCGCCCTCCCGGTGCTCAATGGGGGCTTTGTTCGGAAGGAATGCAAACAAAATTCAGGCTGTGTGGAAAGGGCCGGCTCATCATTTGTAGCTCTGCAGTGGACTGGAAAATAACTTCTCCCTCCCTCTGGTACCGGTGGCCTCGGGTCTGTCACTTGTCAGGAACAGTCACTCTGGGATTGAGTGGCAGAGGAGGGAGCTTGGCAGGGGCTCGGGAAGGTGTGAAGTGATACGGGAATGGTTATGGACTTAAAATGTTCTGCTGATGCAGGGCCTGGCTCTTGGTTAACAACCTACATCCGAGTCCCAATATCCCATCCATCGCTGCCCTCTGGCACTGGGAAGCCATTCCCTGTGTCCTGTCCTTCCAGCCCTTGTCCCCAGTCCCTCTCCAGCTCTCCTGGAGCCCCTTCAGGCCCTGGGAGGGGCTCTGAGCTCTCCCTGGATCCTTTTCCAGGTGAATCCCCTCAGCTCTCCCGGCCTGGCTCCTGAGCAGCTCCAGCCCTGGAGCAGCTCCTGGGTCTCCCCTGGAATTTTCCCAGCAGCTCTGGGTCCTTGTGCTATGTCCCTGGGGCTGGGGCAGCTCTGCAGTGGGGTCTCACCTGAGCACAGGGGCACAGGGAAGCAGAATCCCCCCTTTCCTGCTGGGAATCAGCCCAGGGCATGGGAGATTTTGGGGTCTCATGTCTGGCCTCTCAGCCCCCAACACCCCCAGGCTGCTCCAAGCTCAGGTGGCAGAGTGGGAATTGGGAGGAAATGCAGGTTCCATGAGGATCTGCCTGCTGTTGGGGTGAGCTCTGCTGAACATTTCCATATCTTAATTGGAACATACGGAATTTATAAGATTTTTGTAAGCCCGGCCAGTATTCTTCCAGGTTTTCCCGTGAATTCCAGCGTGCCCTGCTGAAGGTGATAAATATCTTACCGACGCTTAATGAGGGAGTAATTTCATGCTCATCTTTAATTCATGGGCTCTGTCATTCTCCCCCCGTGATGACGAGATGTCTGTTCCTCAGCCAGTCAGGTTTTATACCCGTTCCCCTCTCCAGCTCTTTCCTGAGCTGGATTTTCCTGGAAACCTCCCCGTGTCTGTACCCTGCTTTCTGGGAAGCCTTTTGTGTCTCTGCTGTTTATTGTCAACAGCCTCGGACTGAACAGGCACCACGGTCACGCAGGAGCCTCCTTTTCCCAGCCTCTTGGAACTCCTTTGGAAGTATTTCGAGGGAAAGAAATTGCTATTTATAACAACCTTTCTGTTCTGAGGGCTGGGCTGGTATTATATTGGAACGGGAGCTGAGTGTAACGTGGGATTAGAGATCTATTTACTTATTTAATAGAGATTTATTTATTTTTTTAATACCGGAGTTGGCCGAAATCCCTCGCAGTGCAGAGAAGAGTTAATTTCCTTGGCTGGGTTAATAATTTACTTTATCTTAAGGCATAAAAAGCAGCTCCCAAACATCCTGGGCACGGCCCAGGAGTGACTGTCACCATGTAAAATATTTCATTTCTCGAATTTGGCGTTCATTCGTTTGGTTGTGTTGCTGGGGGCACGACAGGGCAGCGAATAACTCCCTGAAAGAAACGCTGAAAAAATACAGGTTTGGGTGGTTTTGGGGCGGTTTTGTGTCTTGGCAATCAATCATTCAGCAGGTTCATGTTTCCAGTCACATTTGTGTGGATGGAAAAGCCCTCCAGGATCATCGGGTGCAACTGTGCCCAATCCCCACCTTGTCCCCAGCCCAGAGCTCTGAGTGCCACCTCCAGGGATGTCCTGCCCAGGACTGGGTCACGTCCAGCTCTCATCCCACGAAATTCTGCGCGCTGGACATCGACTAAAAGGAGTTCAGAGCAGAGCTCTGTGCAAAATTTATTATGTAATAGTGCATTTCATAAATTCTGCTTCATCTTCCTTGGTGTCAAACGACCTTGTAGATTTGGGAGGGAAGTTCGGGATGGCAGCTGCTGCCTTTTAAAAAGTCTAAATATAAACAGGTTTTTGGAAAGCGCCAGAAGTGGTCGGTGGTGTTCTCTGATTGGAACGGAAAGTCAGAACTGGTAGCAGAGCAGTTTGAGGGGATGGTTTGGAGCGTTCCTGCTGCTCTGCTGTTGCCTCTGCTGGTGATTCTTGCAGGCAGCTTTGGGAAGGGAAGGTTGGAATTTGGGAACAATTCCTGCCTGGAAAGGTTTGTCCAGCCCTGGCACAGCTGCTCAGGGAGGTTTGGAGTCCCCATCCCTGCCGGGGTTTAACACCTGTGTGGATGTGGCACTTGGGGACTTCCTGTATTAGTTGGTGTTGAAACTGAAAAGCTTTTCACGGTCTGTGGGTTCGGTCTGTGCTCGGCTGAGTCCTCAGAGTCTTGGTGACACCTCTGCCGAGGCCTGGCTGTGGCTGTCCCGTACCCAAGGCTGTCCCATACCCAGGGGTGGCTCTGGGCAAGGACACTGAGCTCTGGTAATTCACCTTTTCTTGCTGGTTAAAGCTTCTCTCCCATTCCAGCGTCCCTGGACATCCCTGGTTTACCCAGCAGTTCAGTGAAAGGATTAAAAAGCTGCTCTTCTGTCTCAGCCATTCCGAGTTGATGCGAAATCGATTTTTTTAAAATAAATAAGCACTAATTACTTATTTATGTGTTTGTTTATTTTAGGGATAGACTTCAAGATTAAAACTGTTGAGTTGCAAGGAAAGAAGATCAAGCTACAGATCTGGTGAGTAGCACAGAGCTTCCTCCAGCAGCAGGTGTTCCTGGGGAAATTTGCTCTCCCTGGATTCCAGGTTTGCAGCTGTGTTCTGGATTTCCACGCCGGTGACACTCCGGAGCAGTGGCAGTGCCTGTAACCGCTGGGGCCGGCTGCTCCCTCGGACAGGCTGCTGGCAAACCTCCTGGTGGAGAGGAGAGGATCCTCACACAGGCTGTGATTTAGTGGGAAGCGCCTTAAAGCTGGAATTTTTAAATTAGGAGTTTGCCTCCAGTCTGTGCCTATAAATTGACTCGTAGCTTTGCTTCGTGTCAGCAGGAAAATGCAGTCCAGGGCTGCGCTTGGGCTGGAATTTTCCACGCTCAGCTGCGGGGAGGTTCTGAGCTGGCTGGGGCTCGGCTGCTCTGTGGGAATGTCTGACGGGAGGCAAAGCCTCGGCTCCTTCCTTTGAGCTGCTGTGCATTGAACCAGAGGCTTTTCACCGGGTCGGCTCGGGAGAGCCGGGGGCTTTTCCTGGCCCGTGGGGCTGGCTGGGCTCCCTGGTCTCCATCTGCATTCTGCAGCTTCACTGGGAGCTCAGAACTGGGATTTCTCCATTTCCCCCACTAATAACAACCCCTTGGCTTTGTAACATCAGTGTGAGAGCTCAGAACTGGGATTTCTTTGTTTCCCCCACTAATAACGACCCCTTGGCTTTGTAAAGTCAGTGTGAGAGCTCAGAACTGGGATTTCTCCATTTTCCCCCACTAATAACAGTCATTTAACTTTTTTTTTTTTTGGTGTCTGTAGATGCAGGTGAGTGGCTTCCAGTCTGGAAGGGCGCTGGTCTTTCCAGGAATTCCAGGCAGTCATTCCAGGATAATCATGATAACCTGGAATCCTCTTGTCACCAGCACCCTGGGGAAGTGTTAGAACTGCCAGAGGGCAGCGATGGATGGGATATCGGGCAGGAATTGTTCCCTCGGAGGGTGGGGAGGGGCTGGGATGGAATTCCCAGAGCAGCTGGGGCTGCCCCTGGATCCCTGGCAGTGCCCAAGGCCAGGCTGGACAGGGCTTGGAGCAGCCTGGGACAGTGGGAGGTGTCCCTGCCATGGCAGTGGTGGCACTGGATGAGCTTTAAGGTCCCTTCCCATCCAAACCATTCCCTGATTCTATGATTAAACTTAAAAACAAAATCATCAAGAAATGAAAAAAACAAAATAAAAAAAAATAAAAAAAATCCAAATAAATAAATAAATCCCTTCAGGTGTGACAGCCACACCACTGTTTTCTTCCCCACACTCCTCACCTCTTCCTGGGCACGGAAAAAGCGCCCTCGTGACGGCCTCACAGCCGTGTCCTGAACCCCTGAAATTTATATTTAGGAGCAAAGCAAGAACACAAAGGTCAGGCTGAGTTAAACCCTGCCTGAGGTGAGGAGCAACTCGATACTCAGTGGATTTAACGCCGGGGGTCAGGCTGGGATCCGAGCGTTTTCCTGCTGCTCCAAACGTAAATTTGCGGGGTGGGACACGGCCCTGGGGCCTGGCCAGGGCAGATCCAGCAGGAGAACCCCTGGGGTATTGTCCAACCCTTCTCCAGGAGAACCTGCTGGGACAGCCTGGGCCTGGTCCAGGGTGTGGGAGAAAGGAATTGATACAGATTTGGGAGTGGAAACACCCAAGGGTGGCACCTGGAGGGGTTTACAGTGGGGAATGTCAGGAAAAATATTAAAATTATCATGGTGCAGAGGGAGAGATCCAGGAAAAGGTGATGCTGGATCAGGGGAAACGCCGAAGGACTTCAAAGGGACAACGTGATAGAGCTAAAAATCGAGTGGTATCACACGTTCAGGAGCTCAGGTGGAGCTGCTTTGAAATGGAAGCCAAAGGGCTTTGGCATCCCCGAATTCCCAGAACTCGTTAACATAATGCAGCCGTGGAGAAATGAAACGGGATTTTCCTGACGGCGCGGGCAGGAAGGGAGTGTGCCAGTCCCCCAGAACATGGGACTGGCTCAGGAAGAATTGGAAAAATGAGGATTCTTCAGGATGTCAGGGCACATCTTTAAATTCCTGGACATCCTGAACAGGTAGGAAGGGTCTGATAGAAATCATTGCCTTTTCCAACACCAGAACATCAGTTCGGGCCTGAGGCTGGAAAGTGGCACCTGGAAAACACCAGGAAATGAAATTTTGCTGGGAAATTCCTCACGGGATGTAGTGGTAGCTGCAGGTGTCTGTGGATTTCACAAGGGATTTCACAGCAGAACAGTCTGGTTTGGACTCTTCAATCTACAGAGGTGATCCCTGGCTCCAAAATTCCTTAACCACTGGGAAGTGGAAGCTGGAAAACCTCTGGCCTGGCCAGGGACAGCTCTGAGGTACAAAAAGCAGAGCTGGGTTTGTCACCCAGGCAGAGCACAGGCTCAGAGGAGTGTTACTCTCAGCTCAAAATCCGATTTTTTCTTTTTTTCCTCCTTAGCTGCTTTTCCAGCTCCCCTGTCTTTAATGCCATTGTGTGTTTTCCTGCAGCCTTCCTGACGGATTCCAAATTTTAGGAACAGCTCTGTGTTTTTAGTGTGCAGCTCCTAACTGTGTGGAGGACTATAAAATAACATTTTTCTCTCAGTGCTGGCAACAAATTTACCTGGCCAGAGAGGTGCCCTCAGATCTCGTTTAATTCAGCAAGGAGCTCGTGTCAGGAATAATCCCCTGTCCTGGAAGGGATAATGCTCTCATTATGGATTTTTTTTTCCCCTGGCTGAGTATTATTCAGAAAAGCTGAATTTTTCCAGCCATGAAGTACCTGACAGAGCACAGAATTCCAGGATCTCTGAGGCTGGAAAAGCCCTCCCAGCCCATGGAGTCCCAGCGCTGCAGCTCCTGGTGGTCTCCAGCCTCTCCAGTGCAAAATTGAACTGCTCAGCTCTGAAAATATAACAGGAAACAGTGGGACAGCAATAAAATAAAATTCTTGGGATTATTTTGCTGGGAATTACTCCGTTTAATATATTGAAGATCTTCATTTAGAGCCACGTGGACAGGGAGGATGCTGGCAAACCGTCGGATCTAATCCCTTCTTGCCGCAGCCGTGTAAATCTTCCATCAATAAATCATCACACATTTTAAGGTTTCTTCAGTCTCTGCCAGGTCAGCCGGAAAGCTGTCCCAGAAATTCCTTTCTCCCCGGGTTAAACCTCGAATATGATACAGCTTATGCATATTTCAACATGCAAATGGCATGAGAATAACTCAAATAGATTTTTCACTTTCCTTGAGCATCTCCTTTCCCCGGTCCCACAGGACAGCCTCCTGTGTCTTCACAAACGTCTGAGCTCTCTCCCTTTCCTCCCGCTTCGTTTTCCTCGGCTCTTTGAATAATCCCTGCCCACACTGGTGCGAGCTGGGAGGGTGAGGCAGCTCCCACACGTTCGTGGCTGCACCCAGAGCTTTGGATCCAGATCCCAGAGGCCTGGACAAAGGGACAGCAAACAGCACCCGCGAGCTCCCGCTGTCTCCTGCCGTTTGCCCAGGGTGGATCCGGCGCTCGCAGAACCATAACTCATTTCCCCTGTTTGCCTCAGCCAGCTCTAATCTCCCATCCATTAAGAGTTATCTCTGAATAATGAATGGGGAATCCATTAACCGGGGGAAAGGGCAGCTGTAGTATTTTTTTTTTTTTTTAAAAAAAGGGGAAACACTCCAGGTTCTTCGCTTCTTCCCTCCCCGGCTTGCTTCCCTTCCATTAGCTGAGCTCCAGTCGCCAGCAGAAACAGTGGAGGAGTTAACCAGGCGAGTCAGCTGTGGGATGTGATGAGCAGCGAGTAGCAGCTCCGTGTTGCCAACGCCAAGTTGTGTAAAAACCGCCCGGGACGGTTCCTGTGGCAGCCGCTGGCCGTAGCAGGAGGGAGGAATCACAGATCCCAAAATCCTGCTGGGGCTGGGGAGGCTTTTCCAGCACTGCCCTGCTCGGTGTGGGAGCGAGCGGGAGGGAGTGACTGGGGGAAGGGGCTGGAAAGTGGGTACAGAACTCAGAGACAGAAAATAATGAGGCTGTGAGTGGAGATCTGTGGGGATGTTTTACAGGAGTTCGTCCTGAGTGAAGGAAAGGATCCCTCCCTCTCTCTCTCTCTGGGATGTGCCAGGAAAAACATCAATTAAAAGATTAAACTCCCCCAAATTGTTTAATAGAACCCCAGAATGGTTTTGGTTGGAAGGGACCTTAAAACCCATCCCAGTCCCACCCCCTGCCATGGCAGGGACACCTCCCGCTGTCCCAGGGTGTCCAGCCTGGCCTGGGGCGCTGCCAGGGATCCAGGGGCAGCCACAGCTGCTCTGGGAATTCCATCCCAGCACCTTCGCACCCTCCCAGGGAACAATTCCTTCCCAATATCCCACCCAAATTTCCCCTTTTCCACTGGGAAGCCATTCCCTGTGCCCTGTCCCTCCAGCCCTTGTCCCCAGTCCCTCTCCAGCTCTCCTGGAGCCCCTTCAGGCTCTGGAAGGGGCTCTGAGCTCTCCCTGGATCCTTCTCTTCTCCAGGTGAGCACCGCCAGCCCTCCCAGCCTGGCTCCAGAGGGGCTCCAGCCCTGGAGCAGCTCCAGGGCCCCCAGCAGCTCTGTGTCCTTCTTAGGTGAACAGTGTCACTGGAAACTGTCTGTGAACCTACCATCTCCTGGGTTTATGGCCTCTGAAGGACACTGCAGAATGTGCATTTAATTCTTCATTTACGATTCTCAAATTAATTCTCAGTTAATATGCAGCTAATTCCAACCATACTGCTGTGCAGGTTCGTTTAACCACATCTCCTCCATCCCACCAAAGGTCCCAGAAGGAGATGGGAAAATCCAGGCTGTCATTGATGTTTTGGGATCAGCTTTCAGCATATTGCTCATAGACATCAACATTTAACATCACAGCTTGATTGATGCTCCATAGCTTTGACCAGAAATGTCAGGAATATACCTTTGTTGAAGATTTATAAAATGTTCTGAGAACAAAATTCCTCTCAGTGCTGAGCCTGAGCTCCAGAGGATGCTGAGCGGTTGTCTCTGTGCCCCACAGGGACACGGCGGGGCAGGAGCGCTTCCACACCATCACCACCTCCTACTACCGGGGGGCCATGGGCATCATGCTGGTGTACGACATCACCAACGCCAAGAGCTTCGAGAACATCAGCAAGTGGCTCAGGAACATCGACGAGGTGAGCGACACAGCCCCAAACCCGAGCGCTTGGGGTGACCCAGAGCGTCCCCAGAACTCAGCTCCGCCCCGGGGGGACACTGACCCGGGGCCGTCCCTGCAGCTGTGCCAGGGGGGCTGTGGCGTTAAACAGGAGCCCGTGGTGTTCTGAAATACCCGCTGTGAGCAAACTTTGTGCCTGTGAGAGTGGTGGGGAGTGAGGAGCACGCTGGGGACAGGGAAGGACAGGCTTGGGAGCAGCTCGCACCACACAGAGTGGCCGCACTGTGTGTGACTACTCCCAGTAGCTGCTTCCCGGGTGTGAGAGTGGAAATCCTCAAAGATAATTAATCATCACCATCTCCACCCCCTCACGGCCATGCCTCCTGGCTTGGCTTCTGCTGCTGGGAATGTTTGGGTGGCTGATTCTCGCCCTTGGCAGAGGAGAACCAGGACAGGGAAGCTGGAGAATTTCAGGCGAGGTCAAGCGAAGCAGAAGAAAGTGATGTGGAAGCATTAAGTGCCTGCATCCCCAAGAGTTCATCCTCCAGCAGTTCTGAGATGGCGAGAGAGCAGCACAGCCAGTAGTTCTTGGGTTTGCTACGCCGTTCCCGTGTGGAATAAACGTTTGGATTTTCCTGGAAAGCACTGACATGGCACTGCAGAGCTGAGCACGGGTGGGGCTGTCAGGCACGGCTCGGCGGAGCCCTGAGGCTGGGGAAAGCAGCACAGCAAAGATGGGATGTCGGGATTTGAATTTCCCGGCGTGAAAAGCGGGAAACGATGGTGTTGATGGAAGAGTGCCCAGTGTGGTGGGAACAGGAGAGGGGATAAGGCAGCACAGGAAGAGGCTCAGCAGTGAGGTGAATCTAAACTTGAAACCAAGGCCGTCGGATTCTGCAGTTGCTTTGTTAAAAAATTCAGAGGTGTCCAGGTGAGTGGTGGATGTCATTGATACCATCAGGGCTTTTTTGGTGCCACACAAACCGGGCAGCTGATTTTGGGTGCATTCTGGTGGCTGCTCAGGGGCTGTAAAAGGGACGTTTGACACCTTGGGGTGTTTTTATTGTGGGAGAAGCTCGGTAACGGAGCATGTCTGCAGAAATCACGGAGTTGTTGAGGTTGGAAAATGCCCGTAACCCCATCCCTGTGTCCTTCCAGCACGCCAACGAGGATGTGGAGAGGATGCTGTTAGGAAACAAGTGCGACATGGAAGATAAAAGAGTTGTCCCTAAAGCAAAAGGTGAACAGGTGAGTGTCAAACCAAAACTTCTTTATCCAGCCAGGCACTGCCCAGACTTCCCGCCTGCACCAGGGGGCTGGGATGTGCCAGGGAATGAACACGGGAGCTGGGTTTGCTGATGGGCTCTAAGTCCTGGGAATGTTTTCTCAGAATGGGATGAGTTCAGCTGCAGTTTCTGCTTGCTTAGACAACTCAAAATTCCCAGACATCCCTGAAGTTCCTCACCGTGTAACTGCGTGTGGTGTCCATCCTCTCACAACCAGACACAGATGCGGGATAAATTATTTAGTACTCCAGGCACCCCTGGGCTCATGTTTAGTTCAATATTCCGTGCTTTGTCAGTGCTGCTGGTCCCAAAGTGGTGGCGACACCGCTGGAATATCCCCAGGAGCACTTGGAATACCCTCAGGAGAATCTCTAACCTCCCTCTCTCTCTGTTTGTGCAGATTGCCAGGGAGCACGGTATTAGGTTCTTCGAAACTAGCGCAAAAGCAAATATAAACATTGAGAAGGCATTCCTCACATTAGCAGAAGACATTCTTCGAAAGGTAGGTGCAAATTGGAACAAATATCCTCGAATTCCACCTCTCGTCGTTTCCGTGTTCACCTGAGTTGTTGCCGTGTTTGGCTTTGCTGTGCTGAGGCAGAGGAGCCCCTGAAGGAGCAGGGCTGAGCTGCTGAAGTTTGGTGTTTGTTGTGGGGGTGCTGCCTACAGGGAGCCAGATCCACCAGAGCCAAGGGGACTGGAATTCCTGCTGGTTTGGCCCTTGCACCCATGTGAGGAGTTAAACTGTTTCCCTTGGCCTGGAGAGAATTGTCCTTTGCTGTCACTGTCCCTGGCAGTGCCCTGGCAGCTCCTGAGGGCCTGGTGGGGTGCCCCAGCAGTGCCAGCATAGGGGACAGGCACTGCCCTGACCCTGCTGCCACCCCAGGCTGTCTCCCTGCCCTGTGCCAGGTCCTGTGTGCCCAGAGCTGCTGTAAAAGTGTCCCTGACACGTTTCATGAGTGGAAAATGCATCAATGTCCCCGTGGGTGCCGCTGTGGTGCTCCAGGACTGAGCTGGGCTGGATCCGCGTGTGGCTCTGGGGCCGATCCCGTGGGATGTATCCCATGACCCAGGGCTCAGTGTGCACATAACCCCTGTGCAGGTCATGGAAGCTCTGTGCAGCTCCAGACACACGGACTGGCCAAGCCTGGTGTTTGTGTCCTTGCTCCTGCACAAACGAGCCCCATCCCGAGCCTGGCTCATCCCTCTGTCCCGTGGGAGTGCTGTGGATAACGTCACGCAGTTGTCACTGTGGTCCTCAGTCATTTCTTAATCTGTTTTTGACAAACTTTGTGTGAGAAACGGGGTGAAAACCTCTGCCTTTGGTGAACAGGAGGTCGGGCTACAAACCACACCGACCTTTGGGCCTTAAATGTTCATTTTTGGCCTCTAATTATCCCAGGGGTTCTTTTGCAAGGCTGTGACAGAGAGTTAAAAAAGGAATATGGAGACTGAAGTGTGGTGAGGGTTTAGATTCGTTTCCAAGCAGCTGGAAATAGATGTTGGTGTCGGATCAAACTGGAGCGGGATTTTGGCTTTGGTGTCACCGAGTTCCGTCCTGTGACAAGGAGGAGCCTGCGTGTCCCAGGAGCAGGGAGCAGAGGCTGGGAAAAAACCCAGTTTGTCCTACAAACTGCGGCGTTTGGAGGTCATTGGTTCACATAATCTGAGTGGTGTTCGTAGGCTGGGGTTTCCCTGCTCCGCCAGCTCTGTGTGCAGGACCTAAACCATTTCCAGCCGACTTCGGGGTAGTCCCAGTTCAAGCACTGGGGTTTTTTCCGAGCTTTCCAGCTGTTTATTTAAACCAAACCAAACAAGAAATCAACTTTTAAATTGGTTTTGCACATTCGTGCTGGCGCGGGGGGAGGATTCCCTGCGTTGCTCTCAGTTGATTCCCGGTGTCACCTGGTGAGGTCAGTCTCTGCGAGCTGCCATCTCTCCGGCTCCGAGCGTTTTCCTGGGAATGTCCCGGAGCCCTCTAACTGTTGTTCACTTGTTTCCTTGCAGACCCCTGTAAAAGAGCCCAACAGTGAAAATGTAGATATCAGCAGTGGCGGTGGGGTGACGGGCTGGAAGAGCAAGTGCTGCTGAACCTTCTCCTCTCTCACCAATCGCCATCCACCGCCCCTTTTTTTCTCGCTGCAAAACAAACCACTCTGCCCGTTTTTTTTAACCCGAAACCGATGTTTTTGTTCCTCATCTTAACGAGCTCCTGCCTCCCCTTGGTTTTCCGGCTAGGACAGCTTTGCCTACTCCAGTTCTCTCAACACACGTATAGGAAATTTCATCGCCGTGACTTCCATTTCCATGTCCCTGCTCAACTCACCACTACGTTTGGGTTGTATTATAGTCCCGTCCCTCCTGCCATTAAACCCCAGAGCAATCATACTCAACTCTCTTCTGCGAATTGTATAAGAATAAAGGTTAGAATTAACAATTGATTTTCGTACGACAGTGGAATTTTCTGTCATGGATCATGTGCTTGAGTCACCATATTCCCTAGATGCATCAGCAAGAGCCAGGAAAAAACTCATTTTCGCCTCGAGTCCGTGAGTGGGGTTTCTTTGTCCTGTGCCTTATGTGGAAAAAGGAACTTTTTATTTTCACTTTCTTTTCTCTTTTCTGGTGGAAGCATGTGCAGGAGACATCCCATCCCCCCCGTGCCATTGAGTCCTGACCTCTGTAGTGGTTGCTTTCTGTAACGTTGGTGTCATGCATCGAGGACAAAGGGTGGTGCAAAACAAAAGCGAACTCCATGTAACCTGCTGTGTCTCCTCTTGGCGATTCCCGCCGTTCCCAAACTCTTCCTGCTGCCATTTTTTTTTTTCTCTCTCTCTCACTTCACCGCTCTTTCCTTTTTTTC